>JAGTJP010000091.1:0-99928 GCA_020744175.1 Auriculariales sp. MPI-PUGE-AT-0066
GGTGCGACAAAGAGCGCCAGCGACATAAGACTAGGCATCAAACCACCGCCCACCGAGAGTGAAGCCGAGGCTACCATGAACTGTCGGGACGTCTGTGATGCGGCAATCATAGCGTAGCCGAGGGCATCTAGCCCAGCAGAGATCCGAGCGATGCGAAGATCAAATTCGGCAATGGGCAAGTTGGACGTCTTGGCAGGCTCAATCGCTTCGTCGGTGGGCACCGTATTGGGCTCGTATTCTGGTCCGTCGAGGCTGATTGGAGCTGGTTTCGGCTTGAACGCACGAACGATGACTGTGATCGGCGCTTGTTAAAATGGGGAGGCGCGTTCAGAAAGTCTCGCGCACCTGGGAAGACAAGTAGCAAGTATATTGCCCGCGCACCACCGATGACACTGAGCCAGTACCCGATCTGCGGTGCGGTGAACCTTCTGAGAAGTAAATAAAACAGTCACGCCTACCTCTTCTGCACCCCAGAAGAACAACTTTTTAGCAAGCTGTATGGCGAATTGTTGCACGCCGGAGCCCATGGCAAATATGAGGGCGGTGATGGCAATCCATGTCAAACTCCAGTCGCGTCGGCCACTTTCCTCGTTTCGCGATGGGAGAAGGATCGCTAATGGTGCAAGAACTTCGATAAGGATATTCGGTGTCAGCATTGCCCCCCAACGTTTCCAGCGATTCGCGTCGAGGAGTAGTTCAGACTGCCGTTCCGAGCGAGCGCGCTGCTCATCGCTGTACTGCTTCACGCTGGCCGCACGACGTTCAGGAGAGAGACTCTCTGGAATGACGAAGATCCACATTATCAACCCGAGAATGGAGAAGGCCGTCCCGAGATAGTATACGCTGAGGAGGTCGCCAGTGTGATGGATGAGCTGGGCGCCGATCACTGGGCCAATCGCGATGGCACCCATGGTGATACCAGCGGAAAGTGCAAAAACAGCTGCTCTGAAAGCTGCGTCAGCGATCGCCTAGTCTGACGGCAAGCTGACACACCGATTTGCTGGGTCTGTCGCGTCTGAGATGTAAGCTTGGGCTACAGCGGTGTTCGAGAGTCCTGCAGATCACGATATGAGACTGAGATTCGTACGTGGAAAGTGATCCTACCTCCAAGAAACGAGGCGATGATGTCAATGGGAAGGAGCCACCAGTACTGTATTCCTGGGAAACTGTGACCGAACTTGGCAACGATAATCATTCCAACGAAACTGCACGATGGGTCAGCAAGCAGTTGCGGGAGATAGGTTTTCACAGACCTCGCGAGTCCCGCGCCTTGCATCAGCGTACAGACCAATTTGCGACCCCACATGTCGCTCCGCACTGACCACCATCCAGTTACTGAAACTACGATAACGCCGACAACAACAGACGTCGCGGTGATGAAATCTGCAACCGCGCGTTGCACGGTGGGGTCCGCGTCGCACTCCTCCGAGCGCGTCTTGTTGTGTGGCTTATTACCACCAGTCCAGTCCAACAGGTCGTAAGCCTGAAGGGACGCCTCATCGCTATCCTTCAACCATGGATACGAGGGTGACGGGATGGGCAAGGATGGGTGGTTTGGGGGAAGATCCATCCAGCCGGGATGTCGAACGTCGCCCAGGCCAATGTCCGGCCTTGGGAACTGTCAGCTCGACGCCAGGGGTGAGCAAGCAGAATTCATACCTATGAATACGACACGCCATGCGGTTAACCATTTCCATCATGGGTCCCACAATCATGGCTACGGCAAGCATCTGCATAGCGGTCAATGGTAACACCCTGCATGTTAACTCGTCAGGCAGGAGGACAGAACACGCAATGATAAAAAGAGCGTACCACCAAACGGAGGGTTTCTTCCACCAAGGCAGGCGCAGCCTGCTTGTCGAGCGAGAGCCACGAAGAAGTGGCTCCCTCTCGGTGCCTGTATGAGCGCCGTCTGAAGACGACTGAGCGGCCTCAGACTCTGTGCTTGCGGAACTGAAAACCATTTTGCGTGCTGCATGAGATAGACCAGTGGCTACTGGTTTTATAGATCGCGCTAGGGGTCGCCGATGCGCAGCGGCCGGCTGACTGCGCAGTGATGATCTTCCGCGAGGATTGCTCTCACCCAAAGTGGAAGGGTATTCTGTTCGACTATCCCGTCCTCTCAAGGCGGTGTGAGCACAGGGCGGTGTGAGTACAAGGCGATGCGCAAATCCACGGTGGCGCCGGCTGCAACGGTATGTGAGAGAGCAGATGTGTGTAGCGGGCGTGAACGCAGGTTAGCAAAAGGCAATGGTCCCTTTCCGCCATCGCACGAGTTCTTGCTGCGCAAGGGCGATAGCGTCATCCATGCAACGAGGTATAGGCAAGACTGGCCATTACGGGTGCATAATCGGTGACCAAAGGCCGCGGCAACCGGCGGGGCGAACTGCGCTCGCCGCCTGCGGGCTGCGCCTGCTGCGGATTTGGTTGCGGACCTGACGCGCAGACATTCGGTCCATCTGACGCAATAAGAAAGCGCACGATAGGCCAAGAAGTATATGCAGCACGGACGGAGACGCCGACGATAATCTTAGAAATAACCGAAGGCCAAGGGAGCCATACGGCGGCTGCCGCCAATTCATCGGCGACTTTCAATTCAAGCAACCAACAAGTTACGGGCACCAACATCTCAGTGAACGCTCTGGTCCGGAGTCGTGAGCCTACAAAGTAACGTCCCATTGATCCTCAGTCTGAGTTGCAAGCGAGCTGATATGGGTACAGTGCGGCAGGGCATATCCCTGTAGCATGGAACGAGATGTAAAAAACGACTAAGGGGGAGATTAGGCTGCAAAGGCCGAGGATATGCCTGAAAAAATGTATGCAAACCGAGTCTTTAGGGACAGCCCGCTGCAGTGGAGTAGTACAGATCATCAAGGACCCGTGTAAATGACCTGCTGCCGAAAGGAGAAGTGCACAAGTTGCCAATCATGTTACAGTAATATGTAGTATATGCTGCATCTAAAATTTACAGTACAAGCCAATGACTGTCGTAGCGCAGGGGGCGACATTCAAACATGTCACCTCGAACGTAGCTGTGCCCATCCCATGAACTGCTTGAACAGTGCATAGTATGTGACAAGTGAGGACGCAAAACCGGGTACTACAAACCACACTGAGAAGCTATGGAGAAGCACGAGCATGAGGAGACCGGTTGTCGCGCTCGCGTTCCCGATCGCGTTCCACGACCAAGAGTCGAGCGGGTCAGAGCCAAGATGCCGCGATCTTATATTAGCCACTGTTAGTAAGCATGGAGGAAGGATTCCGTGACACTAGACATACCTCTGTGGGACGAGAGCGAAGTTTTCATGATGATCATCCGTCATCTGGGATTCAGCCACCGTCAGGGACCGTGTTGATCGGTTTGACATGCTGGAACACGGTCAGCTTTTCCTTTGGAATCGACATGTATTTGTACTGACTGGGGAGCTGGTGCAGACGATGCGGCGGAGGAGGGAAGAGTATAGATCATTGCTTCTGGGCAAGGGCGAAATTTTGAGTTGAGTTTCCCGGGGCACTTCAACTTATACACTCTAGGTGGTTAGCGGTTTTGCCTCGAGGTTGTCTCGCCCAAGACTCGTGTTACGCTACGGCATCGGACCGGAGCCGCCATACCTGCGATTTCATTATTCGTTATCACGACGAGCAACAACGATCCAATTCGATACAGAGAGTACAGGAACAAAACAAGTACCGAGCAGCAATAATATACATAGCGTGGTGCGCAAAGGCGATTGCGCAAAAGCGAGTTTGCCAGACGAGGTAGTAGAGAGAACCAGCTTACAGGGTCGGCACAGCATGTTCAGCCCACTTGAGAACGCGGTAAACGTCCTCAAAGTTGCTAACAAGACCGAGGCTGATGCGCACGAGGCCGAAATTGGGGTCACCCTCGAACAGAAGGTTTGCGATCTCATCCTTCCCGCGCATGCCAAGATGCATATTCTTCATCCACCTAAAAGCAAAACACGGTCAGTCGGACATTTCGCATCGGAAGACGTGAGAATGTAAATAAATCTCACCAATCGAGGTCGACCATGCCGTCCGCGGTCTCGCGCGCCGGAAACTTGCCAGACCTGTGCAACAAGCCGAACACGCTGTAAGGGTTGCACAGACACCCAGTGCTTTAAACCGATCCGATGCATTAGCAAACTAGTGTGGCAGCGCACACAAGGCGACTCGGATCGTGGAGACTCACCGAAGCGCAATGCGGGAGGCGCGTGCCGACTTCTCCACGACGTCGTTTCGGATGGGCTTTCCCGCCGCATTGAGGAACACGCACGACACGAGCGGTCCACACGCGCCCGGCCGATCGACATCGGGCAGCGTCGACACGATAAGAACGATCGGCGCGCCGTTCTTCGGGTGCGTGAGACGAAGAAGGCCTTTGGCGAGGTAGTCGGTCAGGACCGTCAGACGGGCCGGGAGGAAGGGTTTGTATTGCGCGACGAGCTCCAGCCCCATTTTGACGGCGGGTATGCTGAGGTAGTTGATCGTGCCGTCTTCCCATTTCTCGGCGTCCACGTCGCTCGGAGCGTGGTCGGAGGACTCGTGTTGCTCGAACGCGTTCTGTGCGATGGGGCATTCGGTTTCCTCAGGAGGCGCGACGAAGTGGTAGCTCGCTGGCCCCGCGCCAGGGACTTGAACCGCGGTGACAGTTCCACCTAAATTTGACATCCGGCGTGAGTTTCGGTCGCGTGGAATGAATGGGATGGGGACGACACTCACCGGCGAACCACACACGACGCATCACAGTGCGGGCAAACGTGCGGCGGACGACGAGAGCGCCGAGCCCAGTCGGGTAGCCCATGATCTTGTAGAACGAAACTGCACAGGCATCCACGGGTGTCTCGCGCAGCGAGAAATGGCTGGTCGGAGCGAGTGCAGCCGCGTCCAGAAGGATGTGGCAACCGCGACGCTGCGCCAGCGGAAGGATTTCCTGAAGTGGTGCCTTGGCGCCTGTCACGTTGGATTGACCCGTGACCACGAGAAGCGAAGGTCCATGCTGAGAGGCTTCGAGTTTGCTCTGTATACAGGTACAGCGGATCAGGAAACCGAAAGCGTTCATGCAAAACTTGGGGAGTAGTGCTTACGGCAAGGTCCACCATGTCTACTCCACCACGGTCGCCGCAGCCATAGTATTGAACTTGGGCTCCGCATCTCTCAGCGAAGACCCGTAGGCCGTGGACACTGTTGTGGGCATCTACCGGCAGGAAGATCGTTGAGCTGTCTCCCTTGTACGGGTACGACTCTCCGACCATCTTGAGTGCTCCAGTAGCATTTGGTGTGAAGATGACAGAGTACTCCTCTGGGTCGGCGTCGAAGAACTTGAGGACAGTGAGGCGGGCCTCGTAGGCAAGCTCCGACGAACGACGTGAGCTGCAGACTATGGTTTCAGCAATGTGCCTGATTTCGGCCCGGTGGTCCGGTCGACGTTGGAGCACCGACGATGAGGAGCATACCTTTCAGACCTGGAATGTGCGTTGCCGAAGAGCTCGCCAGATTGAAGAAGCATCTTGCCGTGCTCCAGGACGAGCTGTTGTGGGAACAACGAGGCACCGGTGTAGTCGACATAGGTTTCCGCCGACGCCAGACGCCCATACTCGGTCTCCCGCAGTTCGTCAAGCGTAGATGTTGCAAAATAGGCAGGATATGCGTCTTTAAAGAGGGCTTGAGCTTGAGCCTTTGCGTTGCCGAGTGAAACCGGAGAAAGACCGGGAAGACGATGGGGGAAAAGAAAATTGAGCGTCAATATTTTGACGCTCGAGCACGCCATTCGGGTCCGCGATGAGCAAGTGGACGGGAACATACCAGCCGCTCCTCGTCGTCCTGTGGCAATGGAGCCTCCGCACGGCCTCCCCGAAGTGATATGAGAGCTGGAGCTGCGATGGCCTGGGTCTGGACGGCGATCATGGTTATGAAGGAGCTGGGCGGGAGAACAAGGGGTGAGAGGCCAGGTTTGCGGCCCCGGAGCCTTTTTGTCTCCTCCTTTTCTCTCCCCCTCGGCACGCGGCACCGACCGATCTGGTGATATGACACACGTTGGCACGTACTCTTCGTGTGTTCAAGATCCGAGCGACATCTCCTGCATATCCCCATTCCTCTGAGAGAATAGACTTGGTTAAGAAACGATCGGTTATCTGAAACTATTGGTCGAAGCTGCTATTTCCCCTTCTGAAGACACCTCATGATGCTCATATATGACCCCTCGGCGGCGAAGCGCAGCAAAAAATAGGCTCGCTTCTAGATTGGCCGTGGTCCGGGCGCCCAAGGTTCTTTACGTGGAGAGAGCCGTTGTGTCGTGGAGTCGCACGCTCCCCCGACCTGCAACCGGCCCACAAGACCTCCGATACAACGTCACGTACACGTCAGGTGGCAGGTTTCACACGCCTCTCCAACGCAAGTACTGCGCCGTTTGTTCGGTCGTTTGTTCTCAAAGTCGATCGTTCACCCATTTTTGATTTGGAGGTTGCCGCCGAGTCCGTCACGCAGCCGATATTTGGCGCCGGGCGGACACGGAGCAAGGTTATCGCGTGACTCGTCGCGCTTTGCACAACTCCCGCGACCCAGCTCCCAAATTTTCTAGGCAAAGGTATAATGCACGCACTAGTAAAGACGCGCGTTACTAGGCGAGCTGCTAGAACGACGACGGCGCTTTTTAGGTGGATGAGCGTGCGACCCTGCAATCCGGCGACAACTGAGCGTACGTCACTGTCAAAATGTCTTATCCCCTATCTTTGCGCTTCGCTTCGCTTTGCTATCGCTATCACACTCTGCACCCGCCCGCCCTTGCACCTCGAAGACTGGCCTAGCAATGCGCGTTACTGACCTATCGCTCGTGCAGCGCTTCGACCAAAACTCACAGTTCAGGCACTCCAGAAGTTGCTCGCGAACAAGAGCCGTATCGCAGTCTTGACGGCGTATGACTTTCCAACAGCGACGCGAGCAGATCGCGCGGGAGCAGATATGACGCTCGTGGGCGACTCGCTTGCTCAAGTCGCGCTGGGTCATCCGAGCACGACGAGACTCTCGTTAGATGCGATGATACACCACTGCGATGCCGTTTCGCGCGGAACCGCACGTCCGTTCCTCTTCGCCGACATGCCCTTTGGTACACACCCCACGCCAGCGGATGGTGTTCGTGCGGCGGTGCGGCTTGTTAGAGAAGGCGGGGCGGATGCAGTCAAGATCGAAGGAGGGCGCGAGGTTGCCCCGGTCATCCGTGCGCTCGTCGATAATGGCATCCCAGTCGTTGGACATGTCGGACTTCTTCCTACACGAGCGGCCGAAACGGGCTTCAAAGTTCAAGGACGAGGTGCACAGGGAGCATTGAGGATCATGGACGACGCTGAAGCGGTCTGCGCGGCCGGAGCGTTCGCAATAGTGCTCGAGGCAGTCCCAAATCGCGTCGCGAAGCTCATCACCGATAGCCTCAACTCGCAGAACAAATTCACGATCGGAATTGGTGCGGGTCCGGAGACGAACGGCCAGGTCTTGGTATGCGCGGATGCGTTGGGAGAATGGAAGGGTCATCAAGCCAAGTTTGTTCGGAGGTTTGCGGAGGTGGGGGACCTTGCCGATACCGGGGCAAAGGCGTACGTCGAGGCGGTGAAGGATGGCTCGTTCCCCGACGCGGTAAAGGAGGGATACGAGATGCTGGGTGGGGAGTGGGAGAAGTTGCAAGACTTGTTGGCCGCTAGATCCTCGAGAGCCACCATGGGTTGAATATCTTCAACTACGCACTATCTTGGGCTTATGGTATGTGCTGTGATGGGCTGTTTTATCGTAGACCGTAGTAATCACACCCGTAATGAGATATTTAGTACGTGGAAGCAACTTGCTTTGGCTTTCATCAGCTGCGGAGATCGTTATACTAATCAGCATTAACTGTCCTGGGTCCCAGAATGGTAGCATCGTGCGAATAGCTGAGACCACGGAATGTTAAGTAAGAGCGGAGTTCAGTTCATGACGCGAACACGGGAACGCCCCGAAACATCCTTGGCCTCTTACACTCCAACGCTGTTTAGTGACTATTACCCACGCCTCAGCACAGCACGCCCGAATGAGCTCTGGAGCAGGCCCCTCGACAAGTGCGGCAGCGGATGATGCCAGAAATCGACGGAAAGCGATGGCTTGTGCAGGTCTGTTGATTATCCGCGCTGCTCTTCATCACGCGCGTCTCACTGTGACCGAAACGCAACATATCAGAATGTCGTAGATTAAAGCTCAAGTGCGATAAAAAGGTTCTAAAGTCTGAAATGCGTACAGCGACGATTCTGACCAAGAGCCAGGTTCCATGTTCGTCGTGTAGCAAGCGTGGATGCGGCGCTGTCTGTCCGAATGGGACGCTTGCCGCTGGCCCAGGCAATAGGTGAGTGTATAACTGCTCACATACTCTTTTTGGTTGCCTTCCTGATGACGCCAAGGTTTGTTCTCGCCGACACACGACAGCTTCACGAACAGATCGAGGATGTCAGTCTCTCAGCAGCGTCACATCCATTGTGTCTCTGACTTCTTTCCAGATGAGCAAGAAGATCGCTGAACTCGAGGATACGCTTTCCGAACTGCAGTCGAATGTGTCCTCAGAACCGCATCCACTGCTCACGCACGAGTTCATGCTCATCAAGGCACTACCGTCATCCGAAAAGGTCAACGAGGCAACAAAGCGGCCGTTACACTCCATGTTGGGCACCCTCGCCATTGGAGACAGTCCGCACTTTTACGGACCCCATGCTGCCTCGGATGTACGTTTCACGTCCCCACGGCTTGACTGTCGCTCATCAGCTACACCCGTCTGTAGTTCCTCCTCACTCTGAACGACACCGAGGAGGAGACATTCGAACGCGGCTCTCTGTCGCGCGAGCTCACGGCCCTGTCACGATCATTCCCGCTGTCCAACCTCGTCGACCTGCGCGACGAGATCTGGCCGCGCCTCCGGCAAGCCATGCCGTCCGGATCCGCGGCGCGTCATTGCGTAGACGTGTACTACGCCAACGCGGCCTGGCTGTACGATGTCATTCCCAAGGACGAGCTCGAGGCGCTCTTCGTCTCGACGTACCAGGGCGAGGAGCCGAGTATCGACGAGGTGTCTCCGCATGGCCTTGGGTTGCTCCTGCTCGTTGTTGCCTTGGGTTACACACTTGACCAGGCCCGCGAGCCGTACCCTGTGGAAGGAGTCAATGCTTATCAGCTCGCGAGGATTGCGTTGTCGGTCGACTCGGTTCTTGACCATCCTACGATGAACGCCGCTCGCGCTTCGGTACGTTAGTAAATCTCGCGTTTGGAACAGAAACTGATGGGTGGTCTAGTTCATCATGACTTGGTATCTGTCCTTCTGCGACCATCCTGGCGCAATGACGATGGCGTACAACTTACTTGGGCTCACGGCCCAACTCTGTAACAGTGTAAGCGAAGTTTCTGAACCCTGGTATGCTCTTTCTCATCTCATTCACCGACAGCTTGGATTGCACCGCGACGATACGCCATGGGACCTCGATGACACGGAAAAGCAACGCCGTAGAACGTTACTGGTGCGATTTATCTATGGTGATGATGCTGACTGCTGCTAATTAGGACGTCTTTGCAGTGGGACGTCGTTTCCTACGATGCCTTTGTGTCATTATCGCTTGGTAGACCTCCAGCCTTCTCTACCCTTCATCTGGATGCCAAGATGGCAGAGGACCGCGCAGGATTCAAGAACGAGAAGGGCGATTGGCAACCATCTCGTGCGTCGTGACTTGACCTAAGCCGTCAACTGCCGTGCTAATCAACGTCCTCCACCAGTGCGCGGCTGGTTGCACAAGTTTGCCAATGGATGTCTATTGAAAGTCCAGGATCAGGCGTTTGGCGTGACACCACTCACGTATGCGGGCGTGCAGAGACTGGACAAGCTCGTCCGCGACATCGCCATTCCCGACCATCTAAAGCTCAACAGTGTGGGCAAGTACGAGCCTGAACTTGGCACGTCTGATGCCAAGCTGCTCGAACGGACGACTGTGTTCGTCATTCTCCAGAGGAGTACGTCGTATTGCTGATGCCCAGCACGTTATTGACCCGTTGCGTTAGCGTTGCTTTACCTGCACCGAGGCTTTTTCGCTCAGGCCGTGGGCGACTCGCCGGAGGATCCACTCAAGAGCGCCTACGCACAGTCGGTCCTTGCGGCGTTCAGATCGTCTTTCTACATCACAGCATCGGTCCGTGTTCTGCTGGAACAGGTTCCTCTCGCGGCGCGGTACACCATGTTCGTCTCGGAAACGTTCTCTGCTGTTGTCATCCTCGGCACTGTGGTCATGCGCAGCCCTGGGAGCGGGCTTGCACCTGCGGCTTGGGTCGAACTCGAGAGGATATACAAGGTATTCGAGCGGCTGGAATCAGTTTCGAGGGGCGTCAAGCGACTCTTCGTACGTCTCCTGCGCTACAGTCCCTTATCGCTTTTTTGACACTGTCATTCAGCCGAAGCTTCAAAAGCTGTACACATCCGCGGAGGCCTCATATAGAGCTTTCACAACTGCGCAGCCTGCTCTTGCCGCTGCTGGTCGTTCGCATGATGTTGCGGACGTCGAGGCGCAGGTGGACGATTTGGAGCTCAAGTACATCACCGGTCATACGCGACTGATCGAGACGGTGCAGCAGACGCATGCATCATCGGCATCGTCGCGCAGCGCGGGAACACGAACAGGCTCAGAAGGCCAGCCCACCGCAACCTCTCAGCACACCACGCAGCAGCAACAACAACAACAACAGGCTCCTGTGCCAATTCAGCCTCGCGTACAAGCGCAGGAGATTAACCTTGAGCCACCCCGCCAATCCGTGCAGCCCCAGCAGCAGCAGCAGTCCATCCCGCGCGGCATACCCGCTCAGCAACCATCGCTGGCATTGTTGCAGAACCAACATCACCAGACGATGCCGTGGGCGGCACCACCCGCCCCGTTCCAACAGCCTGTGCAAGCCCCGCGCGGAGCAGACCCTACGGGGGCGGGGTACCACGTCGCACCGATGCCTGACATGATGGGGCAGCAGTATCAGCATCAACACCAGCAGCCACTTGCTACATCGTCCGCAGGATACCCCCAGCAGCCTATGGCTCATCAGCAGCAGCAGCAACCGTTGGAGATGTTCGATCCAGTGTTCAACTCGTTTTTCCCGCCAGCTATTCCTGTGCAGGGCGGCAGTGGGTATCATCAGGACCCGTTCCAGCAGCAGCAGCAGCAGCAGCAGCAGCAGCAGCAGCAGTTTGCACCGGTACCGATGCAGCAGATGGGCATGGACCAGCAGCAGCAGCAGCAGTATGGCGTGCAGTGGCCGGGCATGCAGTTCATGGATAATGGACAGGAGCCGCAGTATGCCGGTGACGGCGTGCAGCAAGGACACAACCTCAATGCGATGTGGCAGCAGTTCATGGATGGGATGGGACTGTATGATGGTCAGGTTCTGGGACCCGCAGGAGACCCGGGACACGGGCACGGAGAGCACCCATAATGTGGTAGATCTGATGTACTGTATCTGAATTATGCGACACGTCTTGTCGCGTGCTTTTTTTGGGCTGGCTAGTTATATAGTTTGAATACCAGCCAGAGACGACGTCACGCACCCCTGTCCGAATACGAAACTCCGAATCCACACTTCTTCGTCTTACCCATTAGAATGTCGCTCGCCGTGGTTGCCTCGCCGTCCACGATTAGTGCGCCTTTGGCGTCTAGTAAGCATAGCTGCTAAACATCACGATACCGATACTCATGAAACTGCCCAGCCCACACGGAGCAGCAGATGCTAACCAGCGATCAACTCTCGGCCTGCCTCGCGCAACCCATTGATCAACTTCCTTTGAAGACGCTTGCTCTCATGGCACGCTCCGCGGGCCCTCTAGCGCTGAATCAGTCGACTGCTCATGAATCGGTGGTGACGAGAATACGATCCCTGTTTTCTGACGAAGTACGGCCTGGAATCTACCAAGATCACGACACAACAGCACTTCGTCAAATAATCTCGCTCAGGATATCGCACGTGAGTCGCTCAAGCTCTTGGAATAGACTAGGACCTGCAACAAGGATCAACAATCCATCTAAAGCACGCTCGTTGTTATTGTCTAGTTCACTGAAACTAGTTCCAGACAGGTCGTGCCTTGGCATATGCTCAACTCCAGACGCAGGACGCCAACGAACAGATTCTAGAGGCCCTCCTGGATCGTTTCACACCTATCTTGTTCACCTTCCCAGCAACCCGACATATGGCCTGCACAGACGCCGTGGCACACCATTGGGACGACAAGGTCCTCCAACCAGCCTTGGCCAATAACGGCGCTGGCCTGGTCGCACCTCTAGAGACTCTAGAACGAATCAAGGCCTTGCCCTGGATCAGCTTTGGCGTCTGTCAGCCCTGCCTCGATGGACTTCGGATAGACTGGACCTCGTCGCAGCGCGAGTTGTGGGATGTAATGGGCCGAGCCGCTGAGCAAGCATTCGGATTCGAATGATCATGTCGTCTTGCATTTATTGCTGCGATACGTGGGATACCGGGCCATCCATCGCGGGAGGCCGATGAACCATATAACTTCTCGACCCCTGCCTATCACTTCAAATCCTTGTTTCCGTCCGAACATACGTACCCCACGCGTTTCATCGTCGGACGGACAACGGTCACCTGCACCAGCCCCTTCTCATATGAGACCGCCTCCTCCAACTCATTCAGGGCCAGTGACTATCGACGATGGAAATGTATGATATGCTTCATTGAACGACGAAACTCTGCCTTTGCATCTCCAACAGCTTTTAAGCTCACAGTGGCACTGATGCCTATAGAAGAGGACATGAGCGCCGTTGAGCGCGACCAGCTGGAGTTAACTCGACAAGAGCTGGCCTCCGGCCATGGTTGCTCACGGCGCGTCTCTACCAACTCATTGGAAAAGACAGAGCAGCTCGAGTTCAGATCGGCTACTAAGGATGAGCGCAGCTTGTCTGCCATCTCTTATTCTCGGTAAGTAGACCTTCAAGTTTTGGGCGACCACCTTACTGAAGCGACTCCGACTATAGCTTGTCCTTTACTACCCGTTATTGATCGCCGCTCTCCTTGTTATTTAGACTCTTCAATGTATGGGAATGTTGTGTCTTCCTAGAGATAGCAGTTCCTTTGTCACTCAGTACCCAAACTGATAGGTCGGAGTCTGTCGGGGTTTGCACGCTTCTTGGCCTTCAACGCACCGCAAACAGTACACAAACCCCTACAGTGTCCATGGTTTCCGCATCGGTCGTCGCTGAACGCGAGATTCTGGGCTGCAATACCCAAGTTCTCATACAAACGTTTTCCGATCGCATTCTCGTACTCGTCACACAGTTGGGAAAGATCGGCTCACTGGTCAGCCTGGAGTATGTATTTTAGCTCGATCTTTATTGAATCGCTTTCACCAGGTGCAAGCATCCCTATCGTCTGCTGCGCCTATGATCCCTGCCCTTCCACCGCTGCCCGGAGAGGAGGCCGACGACATACTGCCCGAGCCATCAGCTTCAATCCAACTCAGCCCATTGTTCGGCGCGCCTCCTCCTGTTTTTGGCGACAGCCTCGAAGACGCGCAGGTGCTGCAAAACATCTACGTATCGCAAATAGCGACCGTCGTTTGGACGGCGGATTCTATGACGATTGGTCTGCCCGTCGTCGTCGGTCTGGCGCTCAAGCGTGCAGCTGGTAACGCAGTGGACTCGGAGCAAGAGCGAAGGGAGCGTTTCTTGAGTGTAGCGAGACTTGTCAGAGCTTGTATGCAACAAAGAGATGCTGGATCGGTATAGCACCCGCTCGCGCACGTTCCCTGACAAGCGAAGAGATCCGGTTTCCGATTGCAATGCGCTTGTCATCTTCCAATGCAATACTATAGGTCTGTGATCTTGGTTTTTGCCTTTTGTTTCAACTGGTAGGTCAGCTAGATGCAACTCCCAGGACCAACGAGATTAATCAATGCTCTTAGAGATCAACCTTCACTTACGCAATACGCCTCCAGGAACAATACGCGGTTGGGTAGCCGCTTTCGTCATCCTACACGTGCGGCGTCAGACCCTTGTGGTCAGCGCGCGGCATCGTTCGGAACTCAACGCCCCGGCACGTTTTTATTAACGCCTACAGTCAAGAAGGCATCAATGAACCTTGTCATATGCAAGCCTGAGGAATGTTTGCAAGTTCAAGATCCGGTGGGTTAGATGCCCTATTACGGCGAGATCTGTACGTCGGGGCCCACCCCCGTAGCTGTCGCATTTCGCTACACCCAAAGACGCAACATCACGGAGCTACGCGTGCCAAAACAGCCTTGGGTGCGTCATGCTTGGCAATCGCCCCATGACTATGGTCTATTCTGATTCGCAGATAGTGCTCGCCGCGTATCGGGCTGCAAAATTGTAATTGGAGACACATTCGCCACCGGCAACGACCATGACCCAGGCACCTGAATACCACTTCATCCACGTGCAGCGGCCGCCTTGTTCTGCACTATACGGACGCACTGATGTGCAGAGTCGGCATTAAGGGCGCACTCATGGTCAACAAGATCCGTCCGGCACATACGGCTGATAAAAAGGGCTTGGTCGTGATCACAGATTTGGACAAAGCCCCGTCACATCCTCAGCATGTACGTTTACGACGTTAATTCCGCAAGCGGTTCCGGCGCTGGTGCCACTCTCCCAACGATGGACGCGCAAACCGACTTTGTCAAAGCTGCAGCCGCCGTCTACCCCGGGCTTCTCACCTCGTTCCTCGCCAACGAGCGTGAGCTCAGCCGCTTCCTGTAAGATTTTGTTTGACGAGCAGTGTTGGGCGGGCGACTAAGACAACACCGGACAGGTCGGGTACAACACCGGTGCTGGATGGCCATTCGTTATCGGTACCAGCGATCATTGCCACCTCGCGGTATGGTGCGAAGGTTTCGCTGGACGAGTCTCCCAAGGTCAAGGCACGTGTCGCAGCGAGCAGAAAGGTCATCGACGACAAGCTCGCATCGGCGACTAGTATTTACGGCGTTAGCACAGGTTCGTGCTCTATCCTTTTGAGTGTTGCCAAACGAGCTAAATCAGTCCCTTCACAGGCTTTGGCGGCAGCGGTACGCCCACCGGCGAGTTCAATGCGCATAGACTAACTCTTTCGCAGCCGATACTAGAACAGACCAGTACCATACACTAGGCTCTGCATTGTTGCAGCATCACCACAGTGGCGTTTTGTCTACCAGTCCCCGCCCCCACGGCAATGGCACGCTCCCACTTCCTCACGGTGATCCGCTGTCGACGACGAGCATGCCCATCCCATGGGTCCGTGCGGCCATTGCAGTCCGAATCAACTCGGTCATTCGTGGCCATTCGGCAGTCCGCTGGGAAGTCATCGAGCAGATGCGCGAGCTTCTCAACCGCAACTATACCCCGCTCGTACCTCTCCGGGGCAGCATTTCTGCTTGTGGTGGTTCGTCCCTTCGACCAGGGGTAGCAGGCAATGCATTTGCTAAAGCTCCTTCCACAGACCTCACCCCTTTGGCGTATGTCGCCGGCGCAGTGACCAAGCACCCGCACATTCGCGTCCACACCCCAGACGGCAACATTATCCGGTCCAGCGAAACCGATCTGCCTGCGGTAGCCCTGCAGCCGAAAGAGCAGCTCGGCCTGATGAATGGCACGGCATTCAGCGCAGCGGTAGGCGCCTTGGCGGCTCACGACGCGGTCCACCTCGCGCTACTCGCGCAAGTGTGCACAGCACTCGGAACTGAAGCTCTGCTCGGCACGCAGGCCAGTCACGTGCCATTCATTCATGATGAGTGCCGCCCGCACGCCGGTCAGGTGAGTTCTTACGAACGTTTTCCATGTTCCGACCCGCGTTTGTCTTGTCACCGTCCGGTGACTTTCGACTTTCAATTCTGGCTATTTCATCATCTGCCGTGAGTTACGTACTGACAAGTTCGGCTCTTGCAGGTTGAATGTGCGCGGACGCTCCATTCGTTGCTCGAGGGCAGCAAGCTGGCGACAACTGGCTCCGAGGAAGAAGTCAGCATCGTGCAGGACGCTGGCCAGCTGCGCCAAGACCGGTACCCTCTGCGAACCGCTGCGCAGTATCTCGGACCTCAGCTCGAGGACATTCTCGCCGCGCATGCCGCAGTTCAGTTGGAGGCTAACACCAGTATGTGGCGTTGCTCCTCCCGTATTCTCTAGCGACTCATAATCTTCTCCCTGTAGCAACTGACAACCCTTTAATCGACGGCAAGACTGGTCATGTCCACCATGGTGGCAACTTCCAAGCGATGCAGGTCACCAACGCCATGGAGAAAACTCGCCTCGCGCTCTTCCACATTGGCAAGATCATGTTCGCGCAGTCGACGGAGCTGCTTAACCCCGCTTTCAACCGTGGGTTGCCACCCAGCGTGGCGGCATCGGACCCGTCCACCAACTATCACGCCAAAGGCCTCGACATTGCCACTGCTGCATACGTGAGCGAGCTCGGTTTTTTGGCGAACCCCGTCGGCACGCACGTCCAGAGCGCCGAGATGCACAACCAAGCCGTCAACTCGCTGGCGCTTATCACGGCCCGTGCGACCATGACCGCCATTGACGTACTGTCGATGCTATTCGCATCGTACATCTACATCCTCTGCCAGGCGGTCGACATTCGCGCCGCACAGGCCGACTTTGAGGTCGAGATGGCCAAAATCCTCATGCGGCTGCTGAAGCAGCACTTCGGGACGTCGGGTGAGGAGCTGGCAACGACGCTTCTGGCGTCGATGAAAGCATCGCTCGAGACCAACAGCACGCAAGACGCAGTAGATCGCATGACCACGACCGCACAGTCGACCGCACTCGCTCTCTACTCGACCATCCCCGAGCAGGCGGTCTGTGTCTCCGCGTTCATCACTGAACTCAGCAAGGAGCTCCTCGCTGCGTATTCTACCTCGATGCTCAACTACCTCGAGGCCAAGAAGGATGCGACGCCGTACCTTGGGCGCACCAAGACGTTGTACACCTTCGTGCGCTCGGAGCTCAAGGTCCCGATGCACGGTCTGGCGAACTTGCACGGCTTCCGCGCTGCTCAGGAGGACCCGCTCGCGGCCTTTGGGGAGCACAGCATCGGAGAGAGCGTGTCGGTAATTTACGAGTCGATTCGCGACGGGAAAATGCAGCGCGCATTGGTTGAGCTCTTCTCGGCGTAATCATGTCACGAGTATTAAGGTCTTAGATACACACACTTCGTATTGTTAGCTCTTTGTCACGTCCACCTACTCGCAATGCAACTGGATCAATAGTCTGCCTCGACGTTTTGTGCGACTGTCCGTGTTCAAGCGAGTAGTGGCCACGTCAATAACATCAAGTCAGCGCGCCGCAAGTCTCGTCACGTCTGAGAAGCTGATGCGTGAAGTGATATCGGCATCGAGTCGAAGTACGATTGAATGCATCAGCAGGCATTGAGCTGTTTGCTAAGCCTGGTCCTTGTTTCGACTGTGTACCATACGGTCCTTAGCTAAACCAGATGATCACTATCGACACCGCAACTTATGGAACTGCTGAAGCGCGAGGCCAACATGCGATTCAATTCAATTACAATTACGAAATGTGTCAAAAGTAGCTCTTTTGAAGTCTCTGACTTCTGCCGGTATGAGGAGAGATGCTGATCATCCGATGCCGTCTTCGTTTAACACCACAAATTCTCACCCTTTCCCTTATCGCTATAAGATTATAATCAGTTCTACATGAGCTTGATCCTGTTGCGACTCGGCTACGCCGTACGAGCCTGAGGCTCGGCAGAACCATCGCATGCCCGACTGTTGTGGAGCCTGTCACCGTCAGCAAAGTTTCAGACTCGCAGCAACCCGTTCCACAATCTCATGAATGCAGCTCGTTGGGGACTCTCTCGATACGACGAGTTGACATGGTTGAACCAGTAGGTTGCCGAACTGTTATCACACTAACCAGTATTCAGCTCAGACTCTCAGCCTCGCCACAGCGGGTCTAGTCGTGCGATTAAACGCGGTAGCTTAAAATAACGTAATGCATGTCAGTTGTCATGGTTGCTTCTGCCGGCCGTAGGCGCAACACGATGCTCCACCGCGACATCCTCCATGATCCCGGCAAGAAGCCGGTTCACCAAAAGGCGCGCTCAATTGAGGAGCATCTTGTGAAACACGACGCCACGCAGAGAGAAAAAAACTCAATGGGCAGCGCAGTATAAAGCCGATGGTCCAAAATCTCACCGTTTCCTCAGCCTCCCTCGTTGGTCGCATTGCGTCTTTGTCTAACACCACCAACATCTCCTTGACCAAATCCCAACACTACCCCCCACACTCACTTCACAATGCACTCTCGTTTCTATACCGCTCTTTTTGTCCTTCTCGCATTCGTCGCGTTCGCGCTGGCGAAGCCCGTCCCCGCCAACATCGTTGTGGCTCGCCACAACCACGGCCTTGAAGGCATCCTCGAGATCGTGACGGACCTCAAGGGAAAAATCCTCGTGATAATTGATATCAGTATGCACGACATTTTTCATTGTTTTCGATGCAGTTCACGAACAAACACGATTCCTCAGTTGTAGCTCTTGGCGTCAAAGCCGACGTCTCGGTCCACATCAATGATATTGTCGTCTGCGTCAATGCGTCTATCAAGGCCATCATTGGTGTCTTCCTTGCCGGCGGGATTGACCTCAGCGACATCGTCACCCTCAAGGCGATTGCGGTCGTCGTGGCGGATATCATCATTGTGAGTCGGGCAACCAGCTATGTCACTATTCTAACTTAACTAAAACATCGTTCAGGCTCTCCAGGCATGCGTTGGCGTCATCGCTCAAATCGGCGCGAATGTCCAAGCATGCATCTCCCTCGACCTTGCGCTCAAGGTTCTTTGCCTTACTCTCAAGGTTCACGCCGCTGGTACGCCCGCACAAGCTCTGCACGACCCGAGTCGGGTACTTATTGTCTCTTTCAGTCGCCGTTGATGTCATTGCAAAGCTGACTGTTGTCGTTGATGCTGGCGCCAACATCGTCCTGACTTCTGTCCTGGGTGTTCTTGGTGTCGTTGTGTAAACGTCCCAACCAATGGTCTGATAGATATCCTTGCAACCTTTGCACATTGTCACTCTTTCATCTTTCTGGTAGACTGATTCGGAGAACGTCTGTTGTTCATCGACAACGAGCTTCGGCTTGAGAGAATGATATGGCCTCGGCTATCAGCGAACGTGTCAACCCCGACGCTTGTCTTGATGTTTGCCAGTCAGCAGCGAGCGGTGCTTCATGCAATCAACCGGAACACCGGCAGTGCTGCCGAGGCAGATTGCCTCGATGACACCAATGGACAGAGTGATGCGCAACATGCATTGCGTGACCTGATCGATGGATCCGTGTCCAGGCGTGAAGGCAACTCGTGCTTGGTGCTAGGCCCTAAGAGCTCCGGAAAGTCCACGGTGAGGATCCATCCCAGCTCGCTGGTTAGATCTGATGTATGGACAGCTTGTAGAGCGGGTTTTGGCGGAATTCTCGAGCAGGGCATACATCGTGCGTCTGCACGGGTACGCCCAGTTGTCCGACCGTGCTGCTGTTCGAGAACTCTCTCGACAACTCCAAAGGCAGTCTGGAAAGACATTTGCTGTCGACGGTTTGGACAATGGCGACGAGGAACAAGATGACATGCCCGTGGACACATGGGAACCAAGCGCAAACAGCTCGCTACCCCCAGCCTCTCATATCCTCTCTTTAATATCCAGGTTGCCTTCATTACCGCAGCCCACAATTGTGGTGTTGGACGGACTCGAGTCGTTCGCATCCCACCCACGACAGGCGTTATTATATTGTCTGTTCGATACTGCACAAAGCTGTCGAGCGGCGGCGGGCACACAGGGTCTCGCAGTCATCGCCCAATCATCGCGGGTTGACGCGATCACCCTCCTCGAGAAGCGAGTCAAGTCCCGGTTTTCGCATCGCATAATTTCTGTATCGACGCCGCTCGAGTTCGAAGAATACCTGGAGCGAGTCAAGTCACGATTGTGCGCGTCTAGCCTTTCCCTCAGTGACGCCTGGAAGAGCAAATGGGAGGCTGATGTCAATGTACGCGTGCGCGCTTCTCTGTCTTGTTGCTCTGCTAAGCATTTGTTAGGTTTTACTGGTCGACAACGACATCGTTCACGAATTCCGCAAGCTGTTCAGTATATCTCCAGATTGCCGGCTATTGTCGCGTGTGCTTGTGCGTGCTTCGACACCAGCTCGGGTCACTTTTGTCTCAAAGCTACCTACAGACTGCATGGGTTCTTCGTCCACAAGCCTCCTCGCCGTACTTGACTCTGCAAGGGTTACGATCGGCGATCAGCTCGCAGTGTGGGCCACCACGATTCCCCTTTCTCTCATGTACGTTCTTTGAGCAGAGCAACATACGCCGGCACTGACACGTCAGTAGCACTACCGTACCCCGCTCTCGGGCTGCTCATCTCAGCCGACCACTCGCGGACTGCGGGATTCGACGTGTTCACGTTTGAAATGCTGCACGAGCACTTCGAAGCGCAGATCCGTACATCGTCTGTAGCTCCCGTTCAACAGCCCAGTGGCATCAGCATTGGGATGCTCAAGTGCCCACGCAGCGTTATGTTTGCTGTACGTACGTCATCGCAGTTGCCATGATGTTTCTCAAACTCGTACAGGCGTTTGAGCATCTCGTCAGCGTGCGCGTATTTCAGAGCGCTGGACCCGCGACAGGCATCGCTCGACAGTTCTGGAAGTACCGCTGCGTGCCAGATCACCACGACATCAAGATCGCCATTGCGGAGACTGGGCAGATGAACCTCAAGAAGTGGTTGGAGAAAAGCACGCAGGCGTAATAGCGAACGACGTACATAATGGTGGCGCTGCGACTCAGACACTGGGACATGCAGGCGTACATCGTCCCCGCCTGCGAGACTTTGGAGCGTCACACACGCGGCATTGCGATACCTTTCACAAGCTGCTCCTTAGTTCACAATATCACGCTTCGCCGGGCGAAGACCGCCGAGCGAATGAATGAGCAAACTCAAACTTTCGTTTCAGATGTCGGCTCATGCTGACGGGTATTCCGGGCTGTGAATCATCTCTCGAAGGATCAATCTGGTCGGTTATTTCCTCGGATCATACTGCAGAAAAACTTGATTGTTCTGCATGACCTGCGTGTCTTGGTTCCCGGCGCGTCTGGCCATCTTCACCATGCTCTCGTGCCACCCGCCGCAGACTCGCTCTCTCAATCCAGAATCCTGGGATCGCGAAGCTTGTCCGACTCTCCTGCTCTGCATACAGAGCGCATCTTCATATGGTCACACCAACCGTTGTTCTCGATTCTCCCCGATGATGGCGGCGATAAGCGAAACCTTGGCCATTACCCAAGACGACGGCAGGGATTCATTAGCAAGTTCGAGGTTCAAACATTCAGCTTCTGGCGCGTTGATCCCGCCGCAGTTTGTCCATCCCGCTCTACCCACGCCGCATCATCATCTCGTTCTCAATGCATCCGTTTTCGTCGAGAAGCTCGATCGTGACGCTCATGCACACCCTGCTCAGCAAGCGACGAGATTTCAATAGCTCGACGAAACGGCTGCCGCGGTATATAAGCCCTCGCGCATCGCTGCAACCATAACCTCAGCTCCCTCGTCGGTCGCATTTTGCAGTCCTCTCCTCCCCTTCAAAACCGCTCTCCGTCTTTATCAACCTCCGCACTTTACACAAGATGTACTCGCGCTTGTTCACCATTCTCTGCGTCCTGTTCGCATTCGCTGCGTTCGCGCTGGCGAAGCCGACCCCCGGGCTGCTCACGACACATGTCTGAATGTCATCCTCGCCATCTGCATCGACCTTCAGGCCAAGGTGCACGCTATAATTGCGCACAGTACGTCGCTCCTGTCTCGCGCTGTTTCGACTGTCACTGACCGCTATCCATTGCACAGTCGTCGCAGCTAAAGTCGACGCAAACGCCGACGTCTCGGCTTACATTTACGAAATTGTTGCTTGCGTCAATGTGGCCGTCAAGGAGTGCGCCGCTGCGTTCGTCGCCGGTGGCATCGACTTGACCGACAAGGTCACCATCCAAGCCATCGCCGAGGTGTGCGCCGACATTGTTATCGTAAGCTGATTTTCTACCCGAATTTCTCAACGATTCACTGAATCGCGCTTCTCCAGTCCATCCAGGCTTGCGTAGGTGTCATTGCCAAGGTCGCTGCCAACGTCCAGGCATGCGTCGCGCTTGACGCTGTGCTCAAGGTATTCTGCCTCGCGCTCAAAGTCAACGTTGTTGGTCAGTTGTCATCGCTTTCCCGCTACGATCAGTTGCTCATGCTCTCACCAGTTGTCGTCGACATTATGGCTACGCTCTGCGCGAACATTGACACACATGTCAACATCGTGCTCAAGTTGTGCCTCCGCGCCATTGGCTTTGTTGGTCAGTGGTGATGAGTTGTATTCGACTTTAGAACGTGTTTCGTCGGTTTCTCGGTTTACATGGGTTTATGAGCCTTGAATTCAAGTTGATTCAGTGGTCAGAGGTCATCGTACAAGTGAGAACAGTTGGATGCATCAGATATTCGTGATTTCTCCGCTGCTCATGCTTTTGCACGTCAATCCTTACCTTGTCCTACTATTTTTGCTGAACGCCCGCTGTCCACGCGTCAAGAAACCTCCGGGTTGCACAGTGCACTCCTTCTCGTCTTTCCCAACAATTTTCCCGTCGCGCACGATTGCTGACGCTCAAATCCTGGCTGCCTCCGTCATGGTAATTTGGGGCAAGCCGACATATGCATATCAGTTTCGTAGGCTGACAACCATCACTTGCCTGCTGCTGCCAGCTGCTAGTCGGGTCGAACCGTGCACGCAAATTCCGAGAAATCGGAGGCTTCCATTTCAGTGGTTCATGGAAGCGTGCCGTGTGTGCCGTGCCGAGAAAGCGGGTGGCTCACATTAGCATCAACATCCTCTTATTGGTCTTGTTCATCCAACATCTGCCGCTGCTCGCTACTTGCGATAGTGATGGGACATTTTGCAGGTCGGGTGCAATGGACGGGTGGGAATCGTGGAGGCGGATGCTGAACGCGGCGCCCACTCGTTGGTCTCCTGCTCTATGCCATTCCCGACGCCTTTTAATCACTACGCCGAGGAACGCTAAATTGGCACATCACACGTGCACCTCACGTTTTATTCGTGCTCCGCCTAGCTTTTTCGACACGCGCGCACTCCTTAGCTCCACGTTCGTCACTATTGGAACGGACCTGGCAACGCTGGACCGTACTGTATCGCAGACCCTTGCTAAGGTTAATTATTCTCGCATATTGTCAGAGCATCTTACTGACTCGTGCTGCAGCAACATGGCACCAAGGTGAAGCGGCGCACCAACGCCATTATCGCAAAGCTCAAGGCGGTCGCGGTCCCGTATGTGCTTCGTCGTGGACAAATCATCGCAATGGACGAACTAACGCTCGATTTTTGACATCTTCAGCCTGTTTTAATCCTTAGCTCATACTTGTAAAGTTCTTCCCAACGTCGGCTGAGAGAGTCGTTGCCCATTCGCAGTATCGGACGACCGTCACGGCAACTATCTCGCAAACGCGCACAAGAGTTAGCACCTTCAGCGTTGACAGCAATATTGTCATGGCTAATCCTTGGACATCTCAGAAAGAGACCATAGCCCGGATGAGGACAACACTACTGGACGACGCATCTGTCAACGGACGAAACCAGTTACTACGATCTCCCTTGGACGATTGGCAGCTCCTCTCCGCAGCACTAGCAATCCGATGACTTGAGTGATACCTCAGATGTTTCGTTCGACCTCAGCCATTACCGCCCATCTGTCGTGAATGATCGAGTCGAGTGAGGCTATCTCGTGCTCTCTCCTTTCAGATTTATCTCCTGTTCCCGCTGATTGATGAGTCCTTGCTATTCAGAACGTCCACCTTCTCGCGGTGCTTCCTGTCGCTATCTTGGTACACTCTCCTACCCTGTTTCAGTGCTCTCGTCATCTTTCTCTGTCGCCGTTTGCTTTCCGTCTACCCACCGCTCGCACGGTGCTAAGTAGTCGTCGTATTCTCCGCCCACACTCTTACGCAAACCTCAAGCACCCCAATACGACACGCATTCGAAACGAACCCTGCCAATTGCCCAATATTGCCATATCCTTATATAATCCACTATCTCATTCGCCGGCTAATCTACTTACGATCTGCCTTGATCATCCGCTCCGCCCATCCGGAGCTGCTGCTCTATTGTCTATAGGCTACATTCGCCCCCTATCCTCTCCATATCCAGGATGCACCCTTCTAACTTTTCGCCTTTCTCCTTGCTTCCGAATACCATTAGTTGTTGAGAACGTATCTCTCTGCCCATTCGATGATTGCGTAGTCCGAGCAACCTCGAGTTTGATGGAACGGTCCGAAGGTACACTACTGTCTGCGGCGCAGCGACCTGTCGACCACTTGCACATCTAATAGCTACTACTGGCAGGTACTGGAAATCTGCTTGGCCGCATCTGACAAACCAGAAGGCCGCGCCGCGGACCTTTCGACCCCCGCGGAAGCTGCGGCGGTCCCGCAGCATCATCTATCCCCGGTGCGATCTCTTGATATTTTCAATCCCGACTTTGTTGATATCTGAAGAGTAGTGATTGGTTTGGTCCTATGCGACCAAAATGGTAATTGCAGCGTTGGTCACGACTGTGAGAACCGCTCTCATGTTCTTGCTACAAACTGACTCAAGCCTGCGTAATACGTATGATAATTACCAAGAGCGTTTCAGCCTCAGTATTATAGGGTGTGCGAGTCTGAAGCTGCGTGCGGCGGCCGTCAAATCGAAGTCGGGCGAGAAAATCTCCACCGCCGGCTGCGACTCCGTGGGCCGAATTTGCGGAGGCCGACGAAGATGAAGCCTGCTTATGTTTATGCAAGACCCGTGCGGCCAGGAGATGGTCCCGGAGACAGTGATGTAGAGTGATTTGCCAAGAGCTCAAGCCGTGCTGCATGGGATGACTGGGAAGAGTGTGATGTCTTGCACATTGCATGCAGCCTCAGGCTGGCCTAGATATACCGAAAGTTAGCGATATTGGAACACCATCTGTTCAGGAACGCACAACTGACTCTCACCCAAAGAAGCTGCGCCAATGACCATTACTCGGCCAACTAGAAAGACTTGCGCGCTCGGTCTAGGCGCGCGTTGCTGCGCTGCCGCTGCGGGTCCGTAGGCGGCATCCGACCGTGCGACCGTTCGGGGCCACTGTCACAACAGGACCTGGCCAGCTACAACATGGCAACGATCAGAGACCGTAGCGTTCGCTTGCGTGCGGAGCGGTGGTAGCAGGGGATTTTGAGTGCAGAGCGCGAGTATGCGGTGGCGCTGCTCTAGGAACCCGCTTTCAATAGATTTCCACGCCGAATCCGTGAAGTGATCGCGCGCGCCTCGAAGACTCCCTCATGGCGCACGACCACCCGTGATCCAAGGACATGTCCCGCTCAGTACCAGTGGATCGCCCGGGTTTCCCGGTTCAAGCACGAATCCGTCCGATGGGCCGGAAATCGCAAGGCAGAATCGTCAGGGTGGGGGCTGCGCAGCACTTACGGACAAGCGCCGGCATGTCATTGCGCCCGCCCCGCAGCGCTGCGCAGTCGCAGTAAGGGACTGTTGCTTGTCGCAATCCTAGCCTGTTTCCCGATGCTGCGCCGCGTGTTTCTTCCTTGTCCTTTTACTCTGACCTTGCTCGACGCTGCCTGTCGCAGAGATAGCTTGACCTCGTTGTCTTGCTCGCTGTCTCACCCCGTTTGCTCCCTTTCCCCTGTGATAGCAACCCAGCTTTCTGGAAGTGCACGTATTCGCGATGATCATCGACCCAAAAACGCTCGATGAAGATGCGCCACCAGCGTATGACCAGGTGACCACGTCGGGAAGCGGCACTAGTGGCTCGCAGCAACTCTCGCTCGAGACAAAACGCCCATTACCTGAAGCTGGCTCCCCAATCCGATCTGAAACTGCTCTGGACTCCGCTTCGCCGGCCAGCGCGTTGTTTGGACCGCGTCCCGGTCGTGGTAGCCCGCAGTCTGCACTATCATCATCTTCAAGTTGGTTCCCCATCTCCTTCCTCGGTGTCGGGTCGTCGAAAACGGACCGCGATGTCAAGCAGACAGTCATTGGTCTCGTACGGGATCTGGTGCACCATGGAGGAGAGTCGCCAGACGCCATTGGAATTTTGCAAAGCTGCGCCGAAGCCTGCCGGGCGCGAGGGTTGTCGCTCGAGAACATCCTTCAGGTGCGCCGAAACTATCATGTCTGTAGCATGCATGTCTCATGCTAATACAACGCAGGAGGCATCAATCGAGGGTCACACGCCTTTATACTGGGCTATCCTGAAGCGGTCAGGCTCGGGCACCTCACAGCAGATCTCTCTGGTCGATCTGCTCATGTCGTTTCCGTTGGCACCACCAGCTCTCGCCGACGCGCGAGCGGCCTGTCTACTGACTTCGGATGACAATATTTTTCAACGATTGCGCCATTCCCCTGGATGCGCCGGTCTGAATGCTGCGGAGGAACTGCTCCTTGGTGCCCAACCCGCGGACGAGGTCATCGTGGAGAACGCCGTGGGCACTCACGGAGCCTTCAAGGTGACAATGCATCTAGTCCACCTCCAGAAGCGCATGCGGGTCTCTCGAAAGCTTGCAATCGAGTTTATCGCCCGAGGTGAGTTTCGCCCGAGAAGTGTTACCGCTTCTGGAAGCAGACGTTTGACTCACGTGCAATTGCTGCGCCGCAGGTCGGATATGGACCCTCGCTTTTCAGATTGCCACACCTGCTGATCGCCATCATGCCCCACCTGGCTCGTGGATTGTGACTGTAGCAATCGACGAGTCGTCTCCAACGACGTTGCTCGACTCGATGCTGCAAATCCAGCCAATGTATCCCGTCTCACCCGTCTTCGGCTCACCAAACCAATATCCTGTCCGTTCAACAACACCTGCTCCATTATCCACCCCAACTGCCGCAGGGGCCGCCGCTGCTGCTTGGAATTCGCTGAAACTGGGCGGTTCGACCAAGAAATTGGAGCCGATCAGTTTGAGGCTTCGATCTGGTCCATCCCCCCTGGGCGAGCGCGATTGGCGTGACGCGACCCGAAGACGACGGGCCATGGCTACCCTGTCCGCAGTCACCGGCGGGGCCGGACTCGAGTTCGAGTAAGTGCCAACACGTCTGTCGGCGGAAAGTCTCCGGAAGCTGATACAGCCTTGCCTTGCTTTTGCGCAGTGGATGCCCGCACCTGAATTTGGACGGCTCTCTGGATGCTACGTTTGAAGCAGAGCTGACGCACAGGTCAGAAGACGCCGAGTGCAACATTATGTGAAAACCTCGAATCCCCTGTCTCGTTTGCAGTTGCCGTACCGCCAGCTCGCTTCCGTCTTTACACATCATATAGCACTAGCATCGTCTCGCTTTTTTCAGATCCTGCCTGTCATACGTCGTTGTCCTTCACCTGTCCTCTTAGCCTCAATCTCTTATCATACTCATTCCTAAGCCTGCGACTTTCCCCTTCCTCGGAAATTAGCTTGCTTTTGTTGTGTGTACATACCGGAACGGCTCCGGTCATCTGATCAAATCAAATTTGAAAAATCGGGAACACAACGAGTACTGTGTATCTGCATCCATATGATGGCTCGTGTGGGGAAGGGAGGGTCGCGACCGGTGGATTAGCGTATTAGCAAATGCCGCGAGCTGTTTCATTATTCAGGCTCCTTCTACTTGATTACCCAAATTCCGACGGGCTCTCAAGAGAAATGCCACCCGCCTTCATGGCTATCGGAGCTCGGAACATCCTATAGGGGATCGTTCGTGTGCAGTCGCACATCTACCCGGGTCTCAGAGATAAATGACATTTAACCGAATCCTCGGCGCAAATTCGCATTGATGCTGATATCAAATCTTACGCTCTGTCAATTCAGTTTAACCTTCCACCTTTTACAATTCGACATGAGTGCGACAAATTCGGTCAGGAAGGATGCAATTACTGAGTTCGATTAGGCTGAAAATCGCGCATAAACCTTGCTAAAGTGACAGGTTGTCGACAAGTCATTTTCTCGCCGTATCCTGCCTAAGTCACAGTTGATTCACTTTTCCGCTTTCCCCCCAATACTAGATGCCATCCAAGAAGGTTTTACGAGAACGTAATGACGAGTCCGCAGTGTTTCCATCACGACACCAAAATAACTCACAGAGTGCTTTCAGAGCTCTCTGCGAGAGGTTGAGAGATCGGCCGGGGTATATGTCACATGACAAACATCGAACCCTGAGAGTTTGATTTGCTGTATTTTCACCCTCGCCCCGCAGCTACGGCACAGATAGACATATAATCGAGATTGAAACATCAATAGCTACAGTTACAAGTGGGAAATAGAACTATGGGAAACTTTGTTAGACAATGCAGGCAGTGTTAGTGAGCAACGAGGCGCACTAGAAGGTTTTAATGGCGCCATTCTTGAGGTTGCCGATCTTGGATCGCGCTGTAGGCTGTTGAGTCGAAGTCTCGCTGGGCCGAACAATCAGTACACGGTGTCAGCCTCCTCGAAGCAGAGACAGATACAGCAAAGCTTTCAATGAGACCTCGAAGCATACTCGAAGCTCGCCGAAGCCCTCAACTGGCGAAGGCAGCGCCAGGACCTTGCGTCGTACCGAATGTAGGTTTTGAAGAAAAATATACGCTCCTAGGATCCTATGCTAGTAAGCTTGTTCGTACATAACGGTGGACGTGGCGGGGCGCGGAGATGAGCGTACAAAGCGAATAACAGAGGAAAGAGACGTGAGCGGACTTCAAGACGACCATCCAACGTCGTTGCCCCGGACCCAACCGCCTCAACTGCCGTCATTGTCCTGCCCGTGCCTTGGAGAGATCCACGGGAGGAGATCATTGAGTTTTGCGAGCTCGCTCAGAGAGCTCCCAACGTTTGATATGCCAAGGCAGGCGCACGTCGTCACAGGGCGAATCTCAGGGGTCTCCGAACGACACAGATGTTAGCTCTCGTGCACATCAGAGCGTGACAATTTCGCGCGGGAGTGGCCAGAGCACTCCGGAGCTGACCGTCAAACTTCCGAGCGTTGCAGATGCCCCCTCCCCCCACCAAAATTCAGTGCTGGTAGAGTCTATGGTGTGGCAGATTTCGTCTACGCTCGTCTCACAGATACTAATGACGACATGCCGCAGCCAATGCATCAACCGTCCGCTCCCGTAATGACATCGCTAACATCCGGCAGTCGGGCCTGTGTCAACGCCTGCACCGATGTCACGCGGATAGTTCGGCCTAATAACGTATCTAATCCCAGCACATACCGCCCTGGGATCAATCGACTGGATATTACTGCAAGTGATGCTACCAGTGCCAGTACCACCCAATCTACCCACAGGTATCATTATCAGTAGTTCCTGAGGGGTGCCGTTCCTTATTAAGATCTGCACGTCAGCTGGCGACAAGAATGACGCCGAACCCGAAAGACCGATCGGTGTTTGACTGAAAGGGGCGGAGACGGGCATGCAACAATTGTTTAGGTGCCGCACGGTTCTCATTTGTGCCGTGGCGTGAACCGAGATAACTTCATAGCGCCTACTTCGGTGCCTTTGACAGCCATATCATTCCTCAGTCTTTCACCGTGAGCGCTGCTGTGGGCGACGCAGTTGGTGCTTCAATGAAGTCCGTTGCGACCGCACCGCTGTGGGCATCCAAAGCGCGTCTCCAGTCACTCCCGAGGGAGATCGTTGACTACATCGTCGGCTTCCTATGGGATGATAAAAATACGCTCAGAGCTTGTTCCCTCGCGTCACGAGTGTGCAGACATGCAGCGCAGATGCAGCTATTTAGGACCCTCATCTTTCGCAACCCGACAGGCAATCCGACCCATCGACTGAGTATGATAGCAGCCAGCAGCCACATACCAACCTTTATCCGCCATTTATACTATGCCGAAAGTGCTCTGAGCGAGCCTTGGGACGACTTTGCGAGGTCGATGCCTTCCCGAGCAGGAGCCGCACTACAACTACGAACGGCGCATTTTGCCGTCAGCCCCGCCAGTGAAACTGCTATCCCACTCCGGCAGTTTGACGTATCGTGGCCAGGGATGATATTGGCCGCAACATTTTGGTCAAAACTATCGTCGTTGACCTTGCGCGGAGCAACCTTTCAGAACATGGGTCAGTTATCGCGATTAGTCGAACCTTTGCAGAAGCTCAGGTTTCTCGAGCTGGATCCCGTCGTTATACATACGGATATCTCAGCAAAAGTGACTGATCCAGTCTTCAATGACGTTTGCAACCTTCGAGTTTCATTTGTTGGGATGCCCTCGCTAGCGGCAATGCTGCCCTGGCTAGCCGCTGGCGCGGCAAAAGGTAACGTTAGTGTCCAGGTATTAAGTGTCCCACTGCAAACAAGCGACTCTAGACCGCTTGCTCAGCTGTTTGGCTGCGCCGGAAGTGGTATTGCGATGCTGCAGCTGGTCGCAGGCACGTCAGCGCGCAGTAAGCACCCCTGACCACTGTCTCCTGAAACTACCACTCATCCGAGGTCTTTTAGATGAGTCATGGGATGCCCTAATGACTGGGTTTGGGTGTCTAAGTTCTCTGCGCGTACTCAGCGTGGATACAGGGTACATTCCAAACCCAGTGTTCTTCAAGTACCTCGGACTAGTCATCTCCAGCATCCCACACCTATCGCTTCTTGTGCTCGACACCGGAAGAATGTGTCACATACCATTTGCGATGGAGGCTTTCGATTGGGATTCTATCGATGATGCAGTGGCGGAGCCACGTCGGCGGACCGTCGTACAAGTGACTTTCACGGCGCCGCAAGACTGGGAAATAGAATTTGAAAAGAAGACGAGACTGTCGTTCGTTAGGTTGCTTCCGCGCATCGCAGCCACCGATAGGTTTAGATTTGTAGCCAAGAGAGAGAGCAGTAGAGTAACCACGAATCTCTGATGTATCCAACTGTTCTCACGTGTAACGATGACCTCTGACCACTGAATCAACTTGAATTCAAGGCTCATAAACCCATGTAAACCGAGAAACGGACGAAACACGTTCTAAAGTCGAATACAACTCATCACCACTGACCCACAAAGCCAATGGCGCGGAGGCACAACTTGAGCACGATGTTGACATGCGTGTCAATGTTCGCGCAGAGCGTAGCCATAATGTCGACGACAACTGGTGAGAGCATGAGCAACTGATCGTAGCGGGAAAGCGATGACAACTGACCAACAACGTTGACTTTGAGCGCGAGGCAGAATACCTTGAGCACAGCGTCAAGCGCGACGCATGCCTGGACGTTGGCAGCGACCTTGGCAATGACACCTACGCAAGCCTGGATGGACTGGAGAAGCGCGATTCAGCGAGTCGTTGAGAAATTCGGGTAGAAAATAAGCTTACGATAACAATGTCGGCGCACACCTCGGCGATGGCTTGGATGGTGACCTTGTCGGTCAAGTCGATGCCACCGGCGACGAACGCAGCGGCGCACTCCTTGACGGCCACATTGACGCAAGCAACAATCTCGTAAATGTAAGCCGAGACGTCGGCGTTTGCGTCGACTTTAGCTGCGACGACTGTGCAATGGAGAGCGGTCAGTGACAGTCGAAACAGCGCAAGACAGGAGCGGCGTACTGTGCGCAATGATAGCGTGCACCTTGGCCTGAAGGTCGATGCAGATGGCGAGGATGACATTCAGACATGTGTCGTGAGCAGCCGCGGGGGTCGGCTTCGCCAGCGCGAACGCGGCGAATGCGAACAGGACGCAGAGAATGGTGAACAAGCGCGAGTACATCTTGTGTGAAGTGCGGAGGTGGATAAAGACGGAGCGCGGTTTTGAAGGGGAGGAGAGGACTGCAAAATGCGACCGACGAGGGAGCTGAGGTTATGGTTGCAGCGATGCGCGAGGGCTTATATACCGCGGCAGCCGTTTCGTCGAGCTATTGAAATCTCGTCGCTTGCTGAGCAGGGTGTGCATGAGCGTCACGATCGAGCTTCTCGACGAAAACGGATGCGTTGAGAACGAGATGATGATGCGGCGTAGGCAGAGCGGGATGGACAAACTGCGGCGGGATCAACGCGCCAGAAGCTGAATGTTTGAACCTCGAACTTGCTAATGAATCCCTGCCGTCGTCTTGGGTAATGGCCAAGGTTTCGCTTATCGCCGCCATCATCGGGTAGAATCGAGAACAACGGTTGGTGTGACCGTATGAAGATGCGCTCTGTATGCAGAGCAGGAGAGTCGGACAAGCTTCGCGATCCCAGGATTCTGGATTGAGAGAGCGAGTCTGCGGCGGGTGGCACGAGAAGATGGCCAGACGCGCCGGGAACCAAGACACGCAGGTCATGCACAACAATCAAGTTTTTCTGCAGCATGATCCGGGGAGATAACCGACCAGATTGATCCTTCGAAGAGATGATTCACAGCCCGGAATACCCGTCAGCGTCAGCCGACATCTGAAACGAAAGTTTGAGTTTGCTCATTCATTCGCTCGGCGGTCTTCGCCCGGCGAAGCGTGATATTGTGAACTAAGGAGCAGCTTGTGAAAGGTATCGCAATGCCGCGTGTGTGGCGCTCCAAAGTCTCGCAGGCGGGGACGATGTACGCCTGCATGTCCCAGTGTCTGAGTCGCAGCGCCACCATTATGTACGTCGTTCGCTATTGCGCCTGCGTGCTTTTCTCCAACCACTTCTTGAGGTTCATCTGCCCAGTCTCCGCAATGGCGATCTTGATGTCGTGGTGATCTGGCGCGCAGCGGTACTTCCAGAACTGTCGAGCGATGCCTGTCGCGGGTCCAGCGCTCTGAAATACGCGCACGCTGACGAGATGCTCGAACGCCTGTGCGAGTTTGAGAAACATCACGGTGATGGAAGGTCGTACGGACCGCGAACGTGACGCTGCAGTAGGTTCGATCGCGTCGCCCCGCGATGATTGGGCCATGACTGCATGTGTCCGCCGGCGCTGATAGTTGTTGGACGGCGGTGAGTAGACAACAGCGTCGCGCCTGTCGTGGGTGGAATGCGTTCAATCTGAGCGCGTCCAAAACCGACATTATTGCCTGCGCTAACAAATGCAGTCTGAACGATATGAGAGGGAGCTGTTTGCACTTGATCCTACGTGTTCACGGGCATGTCATCCGGTTCCCCATCGCCATGGTATAAGCCCTCGACATAAAATGTCTTTGTGGACTGCCGTTGGCGTGGTCGAGAGAATTTTCGAATGGTGGCTGGTTTGAAAGACTGATCGCACCCATGCAGACACATATCGCACGCTTTGCTGTCAAATCGCGCAACGACGCTCTCCAAGTGCTATACATGAATCAGGATTCGTTTGCGCATTTGAATGAGGTGTAAACAAGAGCTGACCGGCGCCTCCGGGACATATCAGCAGTAAGCAGCATGGATCTATAGATCACATCGCGCAATGCGTGCTGCGCGTTGGTCTGTACATCGCTACAACCGAGACAGTCAGCCTAGGAAATGCCGCTGAGGTTTGAGTCAACGGCGCGAAGAACTGCCGTTCGTGACCGACAACTACAATGACAAGTGTCGGAGTTGACACGCATGCTCTTTTCCCGAGACCTCCTTCTGGTGGCTTTCAAGTCAGCAAGCGGATCACCACTATCCTAACCACAAAGCTTATTAGCCTCTCGCTTGCAGTGCCGAACAGTTGATGCTCCCATAGCTCGGACTTTCGCAATCCAATAATTCCGCGCCGAGTAACGTTGCACCGATCGTTAATGACCGTGATTGTCGTCCGTATGAACCTGTCATTGTTCATCTATTCCTCATTTGAAACACATGTAGTTCGGGCGATGGTACGCGCCGATGCCTCCACTCACTCCGCCGCATGGCTTCGGCCGCCTTCCGCGCGGTCTGCATGCAACCATCCACAACCTGACGGGTGCAACCATTTACTGCGGGGTCGTCGGTCCGATGCCTTTGTCTCATGATGCCGCCGTTCACGACGTGCTCAATCATGATGTACACGCTTAGAACAGCCGAGCCGCGGCTTCCGACCGGTTAACTCGGCTACCGTACGACTCGTTCTACCCGTGTGTCCTATTGACCTCTCAAGTGCTCACGTTTAAAGTTAAAACTCTTACGGCAGCCGTCTGACAACAGTATACATGCATCTCGCGCAAGGCAGCAGGCGAGTTGAGATCAATTATACGCGAAAGACCGATCGGCGTTTGACTCGGCCAGGTGTCACCTGCGTGGAACCGGCAGACTTCGGGCATGCACGACAAGCAGCTTCTCGCTAACGGTCGGCCGTTATAAAAGAAGTTATGAATATGACACCCCGTGCTCTCTCGTCGCCGTTGGCCACCTCTGTTAGAACATCGCACGAGCCTGTATCATTCGTCCATGCCTCTCTGCGCACTCTCTGCTTCTCCTCTGCGGCATCTTACTCCCGCACTTCCGCTAGAGATCATCGACTACATCATCGACTTTCTTTGGAATGACCGGACAACGCTTCAAGCCTGCAGTCTTACTTCACGAGCTTTCAGGCGTGAGGCCCAGTTGCATCTTTTTTGGTCACTCAATATTGGCAAGGCCACGACCGATTCGTGCCCTCGTCTCAGGGCCTTCAAAACTCACGAGGGCCTCGCCTCGCTCATCCGGCACATCTCATACGTTGAAGACCAACAAGACTGTTCATGGGACGATCTTGCAAGCTCATTGCCGTCCCACCTTTCCAGCAATACACGCCCTCGAACCGCTTACTTCGCCGTGCGATACAATCCGACAGCTGTCAACAGACCCCGAGTCAGCTCACATGAGGTACCCCTGGATCCATTCACATCACCCCTCTGGTCAAACCTCCACACTCTCACGCTCCGGGGAGTGACATTCCAGGACTGCGGTCACTTCGGTCGCGCCATCCTGCCATTGCGCGGACTGAAGGTCCTCGAACTCGATCCAGTCGCTATCAATCCGTATTGCGACGGAGCGCCGGTTATCGGCCCAGAATTCGACGGCGTATGTGCTTTGAGGATATCGTTTGTAGGGATGTCGAGCCTGGCAGCCATTTTGCCGTGGCTCGCAGCCGGCGCCGCTCGTGGGAACGTCGCCCTCCAAGCCGTGAGCGTACCCCTACTACTCGGGGATAACACGGCTTTACTACAGCTCCTCTGGTACTTTGCACGGTCTCTCACCATGTTGAGGCTGGTCTCAGCGGCAAACGCTGGAGGTACGTTGTGTCATGCCGAGATTCAATCCAGAAACTGAGGGGTCCACCGCAGACAATATTTGGCCTAGCCTTGCACCGGCGATTTCTAGATGCAGCCAGCTGCGAGTGCTTAGCATAGACGCGTGTTCACCGGTCGATCCAACAATCTGCAAACACCTGGCGGGGGTCATCTCTGGTTCCCCGAATATGGCGTTGATTCATCTAGACCTAGGTGACATGGGTCATGACTTTCACGCTCTTGAGAGTTTAGACTGGGGGGTCATGGACAAGGCTGCAAAGCAGGGGAACTGCGCCACACACCTGCAAATTAATATCAGTGCGCCCTCACGGCTGGGCGAGAACTCTGAAGGTAGAATGAGAGGTTCTATCGCAAAAAAGTTCCAACATTTGGAAACTACAGGGAGGTTTCGTCTCGTAGTCAGAAACTTCCACGATGTACATGACAGCGATACTGATAGCATTAGAGGATCCGAATAGACCGACTCTTGTCGCACTTCACAGAGCGTGTCTAGTGTGAGGAGATCAAAGCAAGCTCGCCTGCTGTTGAGAGCAGTCTGAGCGGTGATGGGAATCGACCAAGTTACGAACATCTATATTAGAACGAATGGCCTATACACCCGCATACAGCATCCTATCTGTGGTGAGAAGATGATGAGCCACGGATTGAGAGCAACCTGTGCCTACGGTCAGCCGGAGAGCGATTGTACAAGACTTGCTGGATAGGCCGTAGTTCCAGTTGCTCGCTTTCTGTGCGAGAGTTAGAATACGGAGCTAGAAAGCGAGAGACACGCCGAGGTGGTCGAGTGACCCAGCCAATGTTGCGATTCGCGTAGATGTAACGTTGAGATTCTCATTGATACCGCGCGTCAGTCCCGTCGGATCAGGAAGGTCGACAACGGAGTGGTGCGAACGCCGACGGTTTCGCATGTTCGGTGCCGATGCGGAGGTACGCAAAACAGCGTTTGAGAAAGCGGCAAACTCGACATCGCGGACCACGGATTATCATTGCCGCCTCGTCTTTGCGTCGCCACTACTACCGACTGCTGGAAGAGTGGATGCGGCGCACTAGGTACGCCTGCAACTTCTGCCAATGCAATCACTGGCAGCAAGTGATGTGCTCGTGGTGCTTCCTCGACGCATCGTTTCTGCGTCCTCAGCCGATGGAGGTAGTGGCCGAAACTTTTGGAGCGTTGAAATCGATATCTTGTGGATAAGCTGAAGCGAAGCGAAGTTGAATGTTGTGACCTGTGACCTGTGACTGTTCATATGCTCGGTGCCCATGCCCTCGATCGGACTTGCTAGATGGAACGTCCTCCAAGGGTTCTGCGCAGTCCCTCCAGGCTAGAACTAGCAGCCTCATGTTGAGATCTTGCACGACTTTAGGGATGTGCTCGACTTGATCAGCCCACACTACGACTATCCTTTCATCATACTGCTCTGAGAGTCAACAAACGTCGCATTCGCACACAAATAGCTTATAATGAACGCAGCACATTGACCCTTGTCTGCGAAACATAGGCTCATCGTGTTGGGCAAGATTTGGATTCCGTTCTCCGCGTCAATGAAGAGCGTCGTACAGTCAGGTGGTCTGGGAAGGCACAAGTTGTCAGTCTTAACGCAAGTTGTGCAAGTCAGGGTTTACATACATCTTGCTCAAGGTAGCCCCAATGGTAATGTTGCGCAGTTTGATGGCAGCCTCGGGATTGAGCTGACGGGTCGCCGTGCGGGACGGTTCGAGGTGCGCAGTATCTGGGAACAGGCGAAAGTCGCCGTTTGCAATTCGCAGACATGTTTTTGCGTTAAAATGCTGCTCCTGACCCGCTCGTCTGCAAACGAGGAGTTCAGTGCAATTTCTTAACGGTCACGCTTCTGAGACAGCTTACGATACAGTTGTTGAAGTTTCGCGTCAAATGCATTTGGATGGTTCATGTCGGGGCCAAAGATGCGACTGATGGACGATAGCGGCGAGTAGCACCGGACTGATCATACGTTGGCGGAGGAGCGAGACAACGGCTGGGCGAAACGGGTGGTGACGGCCCTGACTCGCATGCTTAGGTGGACAAGATCAAAGGCCCGACTTGAAGAGCGCTAATAGTTAGCTATTCTGTTCCAAAACACGGTCGATCTTGTCTCAACATGAAGCGCGCGACTGCGCGACGTATGATTAGTTATGCCATTCTGACAGAACCAAGAAATCTCATACACAACAAAGGTAGTCATAAGAAGATAACGCGCAGCTTGTTCTGCCTTGGATCGTAGGAGTGCTTGCGCTGAGGCATACAGTAATGCGGACACTTCTGCGCTAGCCGCTTCCAAAGAGAGGAAGTCGAAAACGCGCCAACCGCGGTACCAGCCGCAAACTCCGCGTCTCCCCTAATCTCCGTTGTTAACGAAGCTCCCATCTCGTTGGCGATACGTAGCATTTGAAACTCTTGTTACTAACATGGTCAAGCACGACTGGATTTCTATTCAGAGCTTCGTGGTCACCGTCCTCCACCATAGCATATTCAACTGAAGAGAGCCCTCCGATGGCGACGCGCATACGGGGACACTGAATAGCCTTTAGCGCAACCATTCGCTAGATAACACCTAGCCCGTCTCCGTATCCGCGTTTACGCTCAACCACGCCGCACCACCATTCCAAGCGCGATCGGAGCACGTGTGGGTTTCCCTCCGTGCACCGCAGCCCCGCCCCACTCACGCAGCTCAAATGCGGCTGGTTATGTCCGAGGCTAGGTGTCGGCTGTTGCAGTTAACATGTTGCTCCGAATCAGCTTCGCATGGAGCGACACGAGAGTCCCTAGGAGTCCTTTTTACCTCTGTCACTGGGGACCCCCCGTCATGGCAACCACGCTGAGGAATCTCTGATACGGCTATGCATTTGGAGTTGAAGTGGCGGTGGACTGATTGTGATGCCGGACCCCTTTTAAGACAGCCGGCAGCGCCCTCTGTCCACTTCTTCTCCCATTCTCGCCCCCGCCCACCCGTTTTTTCTTCTGTCGTCGGGTCTTTTCATCTTTTATTTCATACTCGCGAGTTTTTGGTTCTCCATTTGATTGTGCGTGAGCGTCGCGCATGTGCATGTGATGAACGAGGCCGTTACGCGGGTACTCATGCGTCGTTGAGCAGTTGCCAGCCAGCATGCAGCTCAAGTCTTCGATGATCGCTTTGACCGCGCTCTGCGCCGTGTCTGTTGCCGCCCGTCCGCTTCGTCATGGCCACGCCAAGCGTGCGTGCACGACCGACACACCTGCGCCGCCGGTCGAAACGCCTACTCCGAGTCCGGACCCGGTTCCGCAGCCCCCTACTACCGACCCGGCTCCGGTCGTAAGCAGCTCTGCTGAACTTACTCTGATACTTCTAACTCAGTCCCTTATTTCATGATCGCCTCCGTGGATCCTGCCTACAGCCCTCTCCTGACGTGAGTCCTCATTAGCCTTCCCCCCATTCCTACTCGCTAAATTCAGTTCCTACAGCCCACGCCAGTGGTATGTATGCCTAAGCCACCATTAAGTTCGATTCTTATTTCGCCCATAGCCATCCCCTGACCCTGTCCCAACCCCGGATGTACGCCATCTTTACCTCTCCCTCTGTGAAACGCGCTGACCAGAATTGTTGCAGCCTGCACCATCGGTAGGCACCCAATGACTGCTGGAATATCTCATACTAATTGTCAAAAAACCTTTTATCTGCTACACAGCCCGACCCACAGGTAAGTTTTTAGAGAGTTGTCAAATTGCAGCGCTCCTCACCTCGTCTCCCCCAGCCCACCCCTGATCCCGTCCCGACCCCTGAACCGGCCCCAGCTCCCGCACCTGCGCCTGCCGCGACGTGCACGAACAAGGACGGCGACTGGTGCATCGACGGCTTCGGCGGCCGCACGGCTCCCAGTGGCTCAGGTGTCAGCTACGCCGGCAACATCGGCGACCCATGGGGCAGCAACATCAAGATTGTCGACGCGTCCATTGCGGACCAGTACAAGTACACCGTCAAGTTTGTCGGCTCGTCGCACATGGGCGGCGACTACAAGGTCGTCGTGTGGAACAAGATCGGCCCGGACCACCAGATGACGGGCTGGTTCGGCAACGAGGCCGTCTCGTTCACGCTGTCCCCCGGTGGCGAGGCGTACGTCGCGTTCGACGAAGACTCGCAGGGTGCGTGGGGCGCCGCCCAGGGCGACAAGCTCCCAACGGACCAGTGGGGAGGCTACGACCCCACCTGGGGCGAGTTCGACTTTGGCTCGTCGATCAACAACGGGTGGTCGGGCTTTGACGTGTCGGCCATCGTGCCACAGAACGCAGGCGCGCAAGTCCAGGGCATGCGCATCTGCGACACGACCCCCGGCCACGAGGGCGTCTGCTCGACCATCACCAGCAACATGGGCCGTGTCGACAACGCGTACACCGTCGCCGAGACCGACATTGGCGGGATTGGCGGCAACCTCGGTCCCGGCTCGGTGCGCCTCGAGGCGGTCATCGAGTTCAACGACTAAGCATCTAGCTACATGCTTGCGTCCAAACCGATCGGAGATATTCCTCTCTCTCTCTTCTTACACTTCTTTCGCACCCCTTTTGCTTTATGTATTCTTCTCGATTAAACGGAATGGCACAATTTTTACATGCAGATGCCTTTGACTGGCTCATGCTGCGCCATAATTCTCAATGTTCCTACTGGAAACACAGAGGAGTCAATGACAATCCCGTTTATCTAACATTTAGCTCGAGATAGACTGCCAGAACTACGGAAATTCTGGGTACCTATATGTCTTTGAGGAAGTGAAAAACTCAGGAAAGCGATGAAATGGCGACCAAGAAAGGAGAACCATTTACACTGACTCTACGCGTGTCGCAGGCGATAATATAAGCTTGAGGATCTGTTTCAATGCTAGTACATGCTGGTACAACAACGCAAGCAGAGTCACTGTACTGTACGTCGTTCTTCGTTGCTCTCTGTCGCCGTTTTCTGTATCAATACATTGCTTCATCTTCCCCATTCTTTGTGTTTCTCTTGTCGCGCTTTCGCAGTGCTCTGCGACGACAAATTAATGACCACGGACGTCCGTATTTCATCGTGCTGTCTCAAAGGACATGTACAGTAGGAACCCAGAATTTCCGCAAGTCAGGCATTTCATTTCGAGCTAAATATTAGATCAACAGGATTTACATTAGCTCTTCCGTGTTTGCAGTAGCAACAATTGAGAGAAAAGGACATGCTGTTTTCTCTCGTTTTTGAGTCGGAAAAACGCTCTCTCCGGCCTCGTGGATGTGACACGCCGCTATATAATTGGAGCCGCAGTGCCTGAATGCATGATTTGTCACGTTTGACCTGGCGAGCATGTCCGCCATCAGCTCAATCAGGGTGGCAATCCGACAGGCCGGGCCGTTGGTGAAGCGTGGAACGCAAATCTGGCGCTGGTGCTCCTTACAAATATATTGCTTTTCGTACCACGGTCTCGGTTTGATGTCGCTACTGTATCAGCCGTCAGGCGTGCAGCCACCGCGGCGAGGACATTTTCTCGCGAGTACCAGGCCAATATCCTTACCAACCTTTCCCCGCCCCGAGCGCCATCATCGCCATGATGCGTTGGCCGCAGCACTAGGAGGACCCAGATTAGCGCAAGCCGGGCGGACGGGTTACGTCGTCAGCGTTCGTTTTGGGGGGTTTGCACGATCCTTGTCAGTTCAATGATCCGTCATGTCATCCCTCGAAAAATGGCCATCTCGGGTCCCTGAGGTCCAATTTCAAATTTTCACTTTCTCCTTCTGGATGGTTTCCAGGGGATGCACCGTCGGGCCGCTACGTTTTTTGAGACTACCACTAACACAATCCTGTCTACTGAGCACATTAGGCTGTGCTCTGAGGCTCTGAAATATGCCGGTACCAGTGCGACCTGCTGCGCCTCATCATACGTTCTTGTGGTCAAGTCTGTGGTGCCGGAGGAATGATCGTCAATGATGGCGGATCCTCCGCATCGCCCGCCACAGATCCGGGAGCGGTATAAAAAGGCATCCACACGGACACCCCCTCTTCTCACCTCACTTTCTCCTGCTTTTCTTTATCATGCATTCACTTGCCTTCCTCAGTCTCGCTGCCGCTGTCGTTCCAGCTGTGCTCGCGGTTTCCATCGGCAATGATGGTGTGGACAACTTGTTCCATAGCTCGTTCCTCTCTGATTTTCCCCTGCCAGGAATCACTTGGGCCCCAGGCGAGCAGTGCCTGACGTCCTGCGCTCTGCGTGGGTTTACTTCTGTTCACTGTAACATCACCGTCCCGTACGTCATTTGCACTTTTGGGGCAAATTTCGCAGCTGAAACGGCTGCGGTCAAGCCTGAGCGAGACGCAGACTTGCGCGTGCTCTTCCGATGCATACAAGAACAGCGTTCAGTCCTGTGTCCAGACAGACTGTGCTGACTTTGCCAAGGACGTCGATGCTGAAATTGAAGAGGCGTGCTCTCGTACGTGCTTTCTCATACCTCGCTCAGCCTCCCAGTCACGCTGAGACAATGTTCTTAGCCACGAGCTCTTCTACTGCGAGCGCGCCGGGCTCTTCAAGCACGGGCTTTCCGGAAGTGACCATCGCGGACGCTTGTCAAATGTACTGCGCGACCAAAGCATTGGACGACGGCACCTGCCCGATTGTGTGAGTGTTCTCAAGCAAGTGGTAGAGGAGCACTTTACCCACATACCACAGTACCACGATTGGCGACACCTGCACATGCACCGATAACGCCTACCAGTCCTCCTACAAGACCTGCGTGCAGACCAACTGCCCAACCGTTGCAGACACGCTCATCGCCAGCAACAACGCAGATTGCCCCGGTGGTAGCTCCAACAGCGGAACTGCCAGTGGTACCGCGTCTCAGACGGGGTCAGCTCCGTCGGCTGGGACAAGCGGGAACGCGGGCAATGGCGGCTCCCCCTCTTCCACCTCCAGCTCTGCGCCAGAACAGTCGAGCACACCTCCTGGAGGTGATGGAGTTCGGTCCGCGGTCGTCTGTCTTGGTCCAGTGCTCATGGCGCTTCTTGCTGTCGTCACTCTTGCTTGAATGATGCGCAGACATAACTTACATCCGTTGTAGAGAGCTGTGGTAGCCTACATTCGCATTTATTCTTTTAAGATCTATTCGAGCTAGTGTTCAAAAAAATCATGATGATGCTTTGTAACTCGGCTTGGCGTTGCATATGCTGGAGAATTCGCCCTTGAGCGACGACCTGCCGACCAGGAACCCATCTACGTCCGGGCGAATGGCTGGATGTCACATAAGCTGAGCGCCAAGGCGGAGATTAATATGGAAACTACGCACACAAGTTTCCCGCGTTAGATGCAGTGACGGCGCCGCCGTAGATGATGCGCGTGGCCGCGGCGACGGCCGGCGAGACATTCGTCTCGAGGTACTTGCGGATATGTGCGTGCACCGGTTGTACCTGCTTCTCCGTCGCAGCCTTGGCAGCCCCAATCGCCCACACCGGTTCATAAGCAATGATCATCTTGCTGCAAGTCATTTCAGTCCGCAGCTCTGAAACGGTAGCTGGAGAATCCGTACCTCCATGCCGCCTCGTTCAGCTGCTCCACGACCGCTTGCACCTGCTCGTCAATGGTGGACAACGTCTCGCCGGCCTCGCGCTGCTCGAGTGTCTCGCCAACACAGTAGATGACCGTGATACCGGCCGCGATGGCGGCCTTAGCCTTGAACGCGGCGACAAGGGCCGTATCACTGAATAGCGTCTGCTCTTGGCTGTGGCCGAGGATGACGTAATGAATGCCCACTTCCGCAAGTTTGGTGACTCTAGGAAAGAAAAAGTGGGTGTAAGCTGTGCTGCTCGGAGCATGGCACAAGCGCACGGCGCGACGCACGACATGTCGCCCTTGTATGCGGGGTTTTCCGTGATGTATGTGTTCTGCGCAGCGACGCCAATCGTCGTGCCGTGAAGAGTCTTGGTTCCTGCGAGCTTCTCCTTGACTGGGATTAAGAAGACGCTCGGCGCCGCGACGACAACCTCTGTCATGTTCGCGAGGCGTCAGCAGTCGGTTGCGCCATCAAAGTGACGGCTGAGCGCACCAATCTCTGGGACAAGGGCCGAAACCTTGAGCGAGTTCGCACGATCCAGAGCCGCCGAGAGGGTAGCGACATCCGCGTTCCAGTTGCCGCAGACGAACCACTTGCGAGTCATAGTGGAAGATAGGAGGATGAGGTGAGTTCGGTGATTGTGGCCTGCGAGAGTCCCATTTTATGGGTCCGCCAGAATTTCAATAAAAGAACTATTTTTTGGTCCGGGGACAATGATCGTGATGGCAAGAACCAGCATTCAGGGGGTCCGTCTGCCTTTCGAGTCATAGCATCTTGCCATCAGATACGATTGGATCTGGCGACTCTACAACCGTAGTCGTGCACTGCACAGTTTGCCGGGTCTTGCTGCGGAAACACGCAGGAGCCTCCCAAAGCAGATAACGCCGGGTCCGACTATCTCTCCCACGTTCTGATCGAATATTTCAACTGAAAGGTTTTCATTATATCGTAAATGTGACATGGGAACGAGCCGAGCGATGAGAATGAGCCAAGACAATTGAACCAGTACAAGTCATGTATACCAAGAGGCGGAGATGATACAAGTTCATTCGTTGATCCCCCGCATGTACGCACCAGTCACATACTCCATCTAACCCTCAAGCGTCGTCTCCTTGCCGCGGTTCAGCAGATCCGTAAACGCATTCATAACCTCCTTATGCCGCTGCTCCACCTTTGCCCACTCCGCCGGCTTCACGAACTTCTGCACCTTGACGAACTTGTCCGGATGCCAGCGCACCAATTGCTCCTTCAAAAAGCTGCGCCGCCGCTTGTCCGCCAGACCTGCGCCAAAGTTCAAGCTAAAGAAGAACTTCTCCACTTCCGCTGCGGTGGGCTCCTTGCCCGCGCCGCACGGCCAAGGAAAGTTGGTGAGCCCGAGCTTGCCCAGCAGCTCGCCGGGCGGCGTCGCAGCGCGCAGAAGCGCCCATTGCGTGTTGTACGCGTCGAGTGGTGATTGTTGAGGAGCTTTCGGCTTCGGCTCCGGCTTCCGCTGCATGGATCTCTTGGGAAGCGGTCCAAAGCTGGCGCCGCTCGGACTGCCGGTCCACGACCAATCCTGCGGTTTGAATCTGCCTTTGGGCGTGCTTGAGCTACCGCTGTCCTTGGGAGTAGTCGACCTGCCGGAAGCGAAGCCGTTGAAGCGGTCACCGGTGCGCTGCGAGGCTTTGGCGCCTTGCGCTCCCTGTCCTGCACCGGAGGATGTACTGGTACTGTATCGTCGGTCCCCCGGGCCAGGAGCATACCACCCCGTCCCTTGAGGCACAGAACCGCCTGTCCCACGATGCGGCGACTCGAACGTACCAGCGAACCGGTGCGACCGTTCAAAATATTCACCGTAAGACATGAAGGTTCTCTCACGGAAGACGCCCGCCCCAGTCGTGTACACGCCAGCGTCTGCGCTCGTTTGCCATCCGCCGGCTTTATACGGTAACGGAGGTGTGCGAGGGACCTTGTTGCCCGCGCCGGGCTGCGCTGCGCCGTTGGATGGTGTGGATGGTTTAGAGCCTGCAGCACTACTTCGGGCAGTTGGAATAGGTTGCTCCGGCCGGCGCGTCTTCTCGGGCACGAAGCTATACGGCCTCGCATCCCTGCCTTGGTGCATTGCCGCCTTCGCTCTCTGACGCTCGCTAGTGGTCCTGAACAGTTTCTTGTCCTGCGACGGCTGGCTGGAATTTGACGTGCCGGAGAACAGTCCAAAGCTCCTCTGCTTGCCGCTGACCTTCCGCTGAAGGGTCGGCGATGTGGTTGGGCCAGCAGCTGTGGGTGGCATTGTGGACGGAGCAGAGGAGATGGGCACAATTGGCTGTGACTCAGGGATGTGGACAGAGGTCATAGTAGGTTGGTCGTAGTCGTGGTCGAGATCGTGGTGGTAGAATCCCGGCATGTACTGTTGTGGCACTTCGCGGTCAGAATGTTGACGACGAAGTGAGGCGGTAGTCTCGGCGGTGGTACGACCCGATGGGTGACTAGATTGCGCACTTGGCAACGCCTCGGGTGGTGAAATGGGGCATGTGGGAAGATGTTCAGTTTGCTTGCATTTCGGGGCTGCGGCGAAGGGAATCTTCGCCCGCGGCGGCGGCGGCGGCGGCGGGTCCGGATCGTCTATGTCCCCACCACCGTCGTGGTCGACCATGATCCGGTCCTCAGAGATGGACACAAAATGATGAGATGTAGGGGCAGGGTTGGGCCTCGAATACGATTGGGGCTAGCCGACCAAGTGAAGTGGTTAGCCGACCAATGGGCACGCTCAAGGTCATTGTATAGACAGCGTACCTTAGCACGAGCTTGCGGCTGTGGTTTCTCATCGAGTATATCTGACCAAGAGTCCAAGTTCGGAACTCTGATCCTCATGGCTGTCGCTGGCGCTGCCGGCGTGAAGAAACAAAAGCGACCGTGGGTGTTGCAGACGTTTGGTGAGCGGATGCGACGTTCAGATGAGGACCAGGAGTGAAGAGGGTAGCAGTTGTGAGCGTTGTAGAAGTACGAGGGCCGATGAGGAGCTGGGTGGTCGAAAGAAGACAAGCACGAAGGTTCCACCGGCACCGGCCGTTCTTCAATTATCTGAACCCCGCGACGGAATGCACGAACACGGGATTAAAAGTAGCAGGGATTCGCGCTGTATGCTTCATCTGAGAACAATAAGGGCTTCAGAATAATGCTTGTGCGCACCGAAGACATAAATATCAAGCGCTTCAGTGGCGGCGTGGTGCGGACCCCGACGAGAGCGACGAGGACGACGTTGTCGCCGACTGATGTACTTTGTGAATCTATATAAATGTAATCAAATTACGACCAGACAGGAGGAGACTATGGCCCTAGAGCAATCGAAAGTGTTTGCTGTTGGAGGATGTAAATGGCGTTGAAACAAGGGTTCGAGCGCACCGAAGATAAACATAATATTTGAGGTTTCAGGAATGGCGACGTTGATGACTCTGAGATCATTGTACGTCTGTCCATTTGGTCCGGGATCACGTGATTCACGGCGAAGCGATGTCGGTAGTCGCTTCAAGAAAGATCCACGATCCACAGAAATCCACTTGCGAAACGGAGAGGACAAAGCAAGAGTTGCGAATTCGAATCCCGACAACTCATTCTCTGTCCCGATGACCTTCCAGCCAACGAACATCTCCGCAATCGAGGACGTACGACGCGAGACCGTCGACGTTTATAACCGACTACACTCGATCGACACAGACGCGCACTTTATTGACGACGTGCACGCTGCATACGCCGCATTCCCGCTCATCCGTAAGCTGTCGTGCTATGCTCCTACACACTGGCATCACTGAATCAAGCCTCTTGCAGCCAATCTGCGCTGCGGTGCGTGGTACACGAACCCAGACAAAGTGAGCCTGAGCGGCCCCCGAGCTGCGTGCGCGCGCGCCAGATGTCAACGCGTTCGCAGTAGTCCGCGGCCGTTTTTGCGTATTTCAAGTCTACAGACGGGCACCACGGACAATGGGCGTTTAACCTGCGTCGCGCCAATCTTGGTTTACTAGCCGCGATCGCTCAGAGCGGCGGGTACGCACTGCACACGCAGTTTTCATCGTGGTCGCTAGTGTTGACTGTGCCTCCAGGGTGTTGCTGGTCGACTCGACACGGCGCGGGAAACGCATACCGGATGCGTTGGCCAAGACCGTCCCGCTATGGTGTGCCGTCATCAATGCTGCTGTGGGACGACGGTTCTACGGTGCGCGGTGGCCCATTGAGCTGTTCACGCCGCCCGGTAGCGTAGGGCCCAGCGAGCATAGTCAAATGGAAAGCCTCGTCAGCGGCTATGCGGATGATCTTTTGGTGCGTCATCACGTAGGTTCGTGAATTGCTGGCGAATTTCTCTATAATTATGCCAGGAAAAACTGGAATACTGGATGAAAGTTCCTGTTAGGATCATCTTTGAGAAGTTCTCAGACCCGAATTATGGCGTAATTGGGTTTGTGAACTTTTTAACAAGTAATTCTGAAGGAATCTTTGCTCAGTATTCCAGTATTCCTGCTGTAATTGTTGGGAAATTTAATGGCAATTCATGGATCTGCGGCAAGTGCATTGTCCTGTGTCAATGGGTCGCTCACGGTCTTGCACAGAGCTCCGATTACACACTCCCAGTGCTCTCAAAGCCGCTGCGCCCGTTCTGGATCACGCCTGCGACGACGAGTCTGCCTCTTGCCGAACAAGACCCTTCATCGCTCGGCTTCTTCCCCGTCATCTGCGTCTCGGCGTCCAAGATGGTGCCAGATGGTATCGACCGGCGCGCTGCGGGTTACGTCTATGTCCAAGGGTCGGGCGATGATCACGAGCTTTGGAGCCAGGTGCGTTTCGCAGTGGAGCTCCGCTTCCTTGGGGCTCACTCTCCCTTTTTGCGCAGGGTCTTACACCGCAGTTGTTTTGGAGACACCGTACGGACCTTTTAGCAGCAACGCGAGACGAACTACCAGATCTCGCCGCGAAGATCGTCGCCTCCGAGGGCAACTCACAGCGCACCGTCGACCTCACGACTGTCCCGCAGACTGACGGGCTTCTTGGCATCGCGATGACGGACAAGTCGGTGTGGACCTTGGAAGGCTCCGAGGCCGTCATTCTTCTCCAACAACAACAGAAGAGCGACGACGACGCGGCACCTGCGCCCGCACCCATTCCAGGACATAACAACACCTCTCTCCGGCTGCTCGTGTTGCACATCATCGCCGGCAAGCGCGGTCAACACCATTTCATGCACACCGTTCTGCCGCAAGCATGCGCGTTTGCCAAAGAGCACTTCACACGGTCAGCGCGGATGCCGGACGACGACGTCGACCGGCCACGACTCGTGGTCGCAGCCAACTGCGCAGGCGCGGGCGACAACGGGGAAGACGCCGCAGTCGGAGTCGCGCTCGCGATACTACAGCAAAATTTCGACGAGTACGGCAGCGTAAGGCTGGCCGCGAGCCCGGGTAGAGGTGTGTTCTGGATTCTCTCAAACCTCGGGCGCGTAGATGTAACTTGCTCACTGGAAGTCTTAGCTGACAAGGAGACCATTCGTAAACGGTTGCAGTGGATCTTAGAGAGCAGGCCTGGTGCGAACCCAAGCCGGACGACGTTGAAGCGCGTGAACGAGTTCTTACTATCAGATGTAATTCGCGGATCCACGCGTTAAATAAGAATTTCGGTTCTTTTTTTCTTGCGAAGTGTGTTTAAAAAGACAACGTTTGGCTCTAGAGCGGTCGAGTCGGAGGATGCACGCGAGCGGCGATTGCCGCCAGCATCTTATCCATCCGATCTCACACGATCACGATGCCCCGCAAGTTCTTTGTTGGCGGTAACTGGAAGCTGAACCCGACGTCGCTCTCTGCGGCCAAAGCACTCGCAACTTCGCTTAAGCAGGCGTCGCTCAATGATAACGTCGGTACGTGCGCTATTATTGGTGGTGGTAGTGGAAACGGATCGATCGCTTACCCATACACAACGGGGACACGGCAGAGGTCGTCGTTGCGCCGCCGAGCTTATATGTGATCCCGATTCAAGACACGCTTGTCGGGTCAAACGTCGGCGTCGCGGCGCAGAACTCGTACATCAAAGAGAGCGGCGCGTTCACCGGCGAGATCTCGTCCGTCGTGCAACCGTAAACTTTGGTCGCCGAATTTTGCTCATGTTTCATGTAGGGTCGCACAGCTCGCAGATGCAGGTGTCAAATACGTCATCCTAGGCCACAGCGAGCGACGGACGCTGTTCAGCGAGACGTGCGAGGTCGTGGCGCTCAAGACCAAAGCGGCAGTCGCGGCGGGTCTGACGGTTGTGTACTGTATCGGTGAGACGCTCGAGGAGCGCGAGGCGGACAAGACTACGGCCGTCGTCGACGTGCAGGTACAAGCTGCCGTCAAGGAGCTCGATGAGAAAGCCTGGAGGTGTGTGTGTGCATTCCTGGTCGTCTCGATCGTATGAGAAGTGACACTCATTTCATTTCCTCAACAATAGCAAGATCGTGATTGCGTACGAGCCGGTATGGGCAATTGGCACGGGAAAAGTCGCGACGGCGGACCAGGCGCAAGAGGTGCACAAGCATATCCGCACGTACCTCGACAAACACGTGTCGGCGTCGGTCGCGGCGGCCACACGTATCATCTATGGCGGTAGTGTCACCGCCGCCAACTCTGCCGACTTGGGTGTGTGCTTCACTGTATAAACCGTATATTCTTTCACGGTGCTAACACTACCGGCCAGCCACTCGCCCGGACATCGATGGGTTCCTTGTTGGCGGCGCGTCGCTCAAGCCAGAGTTTACCAATATCTGCAACGCAAAGGCGTGATGCGTTTGCGCCAGCATCGTGCGCTAGTTCAATGAAATAGAAGCATATGCAGTAATGACGACAATCACTCTTTCCTGACCGTCCTTATGCCGCGTCCGTGGCAACAGCCTCAAACACTTGCCTAAGGGTCTCTTCCATTTGATGCAATTCAAGGCAAGCGAGAGCGATCGTGAAGGCGAGAAGGTATCGTAGTTACTGCGTCCGTGAGGTGGGGTTGGCAAGCAAACTTAAGGGCAAAGCGTGTGAGGAATTGGTGGATATACTAAGGGTTCGTGTGATTCATGAGCCAAGAGAATGGTTGGGTGTTGAACATGAGAAGACGCGGAAGGTGATGTTAGATGCGACTTTGAACCACGAATGGCGAACCCTTCGGTGTTTTGATTGTATGCGGTCAGTTTCTATAGGGAGGTGAAAGAACACCACGAGTACACATTACGTACTCTTTCAAAGGATTTTACGGGGGTCCTGTCTTTAGGTGCAAAAACGGCGACAACGGAGGCGGTTGTCGGTCGTCCAGTTGGGCTCGCTGCCTGCGGTACGAGGACGGTGAGTCAATCGCGCGGATCGAGTGCGACGCGGCGTTGAGCAGCTGCTTCATCACAGCAGCGTTCTTGCGCCTCATGCCTCGATACATGCCGCTGATGGAAGCGTGGAGTCAAATTGCACGTAGCAGCGTCCTCGCTCCGAGCTTGCCCATCGGTGTTGTCACTCAGTCGGAGCTAGCGGTAGTCCATCTGAATAGACGCGATGCTTACAGGGCGAGAAATGGCCACCTATCCGCCGTTGAATTGAATGGGGATCCGTTGTTTGACGATGATTACTCTTCCTTTTCTTTGCTAATTGTCGACAGAGCCAATATATGAGACTCGTTCACGGCTGCTTTGACCTCCTTTGCGGTTGGAATGTAGAAATCGGCAATAAACAGGTACTAATACGAGAATTCTGACTCCCGCATGTCTGTCATCGGTTTTTGCGCGCCCAACGTCTCCGCCGACCCAAATTTGGCCAGCAGCATCAGAGGTTTTATCAACAAGAACGGAAATTACCAAGCGATGGACTTTGGCGCCGTCGAACTGGCGCACGTTAAACAGTAGTTCGATTTATTGCTGGTGAATCCGCTCCCCCGCAACATAGGCCACAGCGCTTCTAATTGTGAGCATGAGAGACATACTTTTCAGAGCAATGGTAAGCATTGAGTTCGATTCCTCCAGTGATCGACTCATTACGGACACCGCCGCCACAAGGGCCGCAGTTTGTTGGTTTCGCTTGCAACGCAATTAACCTTTGCCGCGTTCTGACCCTCCTGTACCCATTTTTTTCAACAGTGGCTTCGCGTGGTTGATCAGGTTTACTTTTGACAATCTCTCAAGTCTATCTTCGGGGCTAATGACGGGAACAAACTAGTTATGCTGCGTGGTAAGGCCTGGGAAGCTGAGATATCACCTCGGACGTCACGATCCCCGCGACAGGTTATCAAGGGCACGCAATCCGACGAAGGCGATTCCGCGCATCTAATCATGACCAAAATATGACAAGAAAACGGCAGCTGTCGGAACTGGGCAATCTTCCCACGGGCTGTTATCCTTCCGAAGGACTCTCTCTGCCTTGCTGATATGTCAGATTATGATCATGAGCCGCAAGACCATTGGTTTGTTTCCCCGCGAACTCTTGTTGCGTCCTGATCCCGCGCGCTGTTTTCTGTGGGAAGCTTCACAAGCTCAACACGGGATGCTCCGGCTGGCACTAGCAATCACTCTAGAGATTACAGCTCCGGTCCGTGACTACGGCATTCAATGTATCTGAATCAAACAAGAGCCCGATGCCAAGCGCACGGCCCTGAACGTCGAGAAGTCGCGATTCCCACGGCTGACCCCCAGGTGACTAAAGGACGTAGGCAACCAGCACGGGATACATGGAATCTTGTAAAGCCACACCAATTTATCTCCGGCTCCATCTCAATATGATTGTAAAACGAATGTCTATTTCGGAGGTCCGACACCCGTAGAGGACGAAGTGTATATTTATTCTGCGTTGGCTGATCATCCTCTTCACCAAATCACGAACCGAGAGCAGAATGACTGTTATTAGGTTGATCTCAATTGAGTTGCGAGGAAGCGTGGATCACGCAGCCTTTTCTGTGCGAGCTCTGCAAGAGACTACTCACAGCACGTGCTTCTGTTGTGCTCGACAGATTATGATCGTCGTCTGGGAGTCTCTTTTCGTTACAAAGTTTAGTCCGACCTGAAGTCGCTACAAACATTCTCCGGCGGTTTGCGAACACAAGCCGCTGTCAATGTCAACGGAGACGACGTCTGCTCAGTCTGCATCAAGGACGTCTGCAAGCGAAGAGCCGGAACAGCTGCCAACGAGACTTCAGGTCCCCGCAACCACATGCACAACAACTTAATGATCAATGATCGGGGCGTACAGTACCGCTTGACTGGTTCGTGCGTATACCCGCGCGTAGCAGTCGCAGCAAAGGTACAGGCGATTTTGCATACTGGAGAGTTCTTATAAAGCTATCACGAATGCGCCACAACGGTCTTTACGAGGATTTCTTAGCGATCTCCTGGCATCGCGATCGAGACGCTTTCCCTGAGCTTAACTATTCGATGGTAATTCCCGAGGCCCTCGCTTCCTAATTTACGTCAATCTCTCTTGTTTACACCACCGAGATCCACGGGTGATTCGCAAAAAATACTGCGTTTGAACGTCCATTGTCTGCGTCCTCCGCCATCCGATGCTTTTATTTAGTCCAGCTCAAGGACAAGGTTTTTTCTATTGACGGCGGTACTGTAAGGGTGTTGTACCAGACATGGAGCGACGACGCGGCATCCGAGCTACTTCTCCAGCATGCACATCGTGGACACATTCTACGCACGCGACATCGCCGCTGATTCTGGAATATGGACAGCTCCCTTCTCACAGCCACCACCCCGCAGAGCGAGCCCTTTATAATTCCAGTCCGCGGAGGCTTCTGCTCCGGCTCTCACTCTTGGTCGAACGCAGTGATATGCACACGCCGTCACCCGCAAATCCGCCCTTCCAATTACCGCACATTTCAGCCAGCTCAGTTAAAGATGTCTGGACACGAGGGCTGGTATATTGGTGTGTAGCGTCGACAAGCGCCGATTTTCCCGCATTTACATATCTTCTAGGACCTCTGCTGATGGGCTCCTTGGGTACGCGCAATCAATTTTATAGGACAGGATGATGCCTAACGAGCTTCTTCAGTTCAAGTAGGAATATTTGGAATAATTCTCAGCCAAACCACAATCTACTTTGCGAAACAAGGCCGCGCATTCACCGACGGGATATCGCTGCGGATTTACGTCGGTGTGGTCGTATTACTAGCTGCGTGCGTAAATCTGCTGGTGGGGAATAGTCACATGACGAGCATTTATGCAGGGCCCTTGTTTGCATCAGCGTGTGGAGGTTATGGAGCGCGGCGGTGATGCTTAAATCATGGGTGAGTTGTCGATCCGTATGGAGCACTCCGACTCACAGTGCAATGCAGACTTCACTTCCCGTGAGAAATTAAGAAATAATTACATCCTACTCTGACCACAGGTGTCAGTATACATTCCTTGAACCAATTTTTATTGTTGCGTTGGTGACCTTGGTCCAAGGGTTTTTTGTACGCCAATCCACCAAGTTGGCGAATGCCGTTTAACCTTTGACATCAGATTCACAGATCTTATCGCGTGAGATATTATTTGTTTTGCGCGGAAAGCATCTCGAGATGTGTTTACAGTTATCACGTTCGGGAATCATCCTCGCGGTCTTGGTACTGGTCATGTGCTCGCAGGTCATTTGCTCAATAGTTATAGTATGTCGAGAGTTCAGCTTTCTGTTCAGCTCTCACGCAATTCCAGGTCGTGTATGACTCTCAGAAAAACTGGAGAGGCGTTCAAAAGAGCGGTACGAACGACCAGCTGTCGCCGTAGGGCATTGGTCTCACATCTTTGTAGCAGTGGCGCTCTCGTCGACGACCATGATTCTCGATATAGTGATGTCGACTACTCGTACGCCTTTCGCCTGCTCAGTTGGGTATAAACATCTTAAAGTCGTCCTAATAGTCTTTTATAATCTCTTTCACCAGAGAACGGGTGGTATTGATGCGGACGCCTTGATACTACGCGTCATCGCTCTCACAGTGCAGAGCTTTTTGCCTTGTCTGTTCTGCGTCATACTCATCTTCATTGGCGCCTTAAACTTCGGGGTGAATTGACATTAAAGCGTTTGCGGAAAGATGTCTCATACTTCTCAGGGGCCAGCAGGCATTCTGTTCAGATTTGCCACCCCATGGATGAGTCCGCTGTACGCCAACGCGCTGCTCACCACTCTAAACGCGTGCGCACTATTAAAATACAATCCTATCTTATATTTCTCTCATACCGCACCTAGTCGTTCGGTACTGCGGAGGCAGTTCGATGGCGAGAGGCGAGGTGGCCGGCTGTATCTGCAATCGAACACTTCCCGCCTCTCGGGCCAGGCGCAGGGAACGACTGCGCATACAACCGCATCGATACACTTTGCGACACCGACACCACCTGAAGCGGTACTCCTTCCTACCAAGTTTGGCTCAGGGTCAGATCCAGCGACCGACATGGTGTAACTTTAATGTACGAATGCTGGCTCAGTGTGTTGTACTGTTAACCTACGAGATAATAGCTATAGCGATTTCTAGAGTAATCGGCTGGAACTGGAGCAATCTGAACCCGGAGCCTGTGCTATCCATCACCCCCCCTCGCGTCCCTGATCGACGACGAAAGCAGAATCAACACAAGCCAGTCATTGCCTACCGTTTGTTGGTGAGTTGTGCTCGAGTTTACATCCTACCTGGCTCATTCAATCCTCCAACGGGGTAGACACCTGGCTTCTTTTCCTTTTGTCATTGCTCGACTGATCGCCGCTCTGAACACCCTGCAAGGGCAATTCAGCTCCGGCGTTTGAACCTTTGTCTCATCCGGCACCTGTGATTGGCTCTAGTGACTATCATGTTCCTGGGAAGCTCAATTATCACGGCTCATAATCTGAAATCACCGGGGGATATGCACAACGTAGTCATCAATGTGATCTCGACGTTCGTGATAGGCACTCGTGTTGGTCACTTGCATCTATAACATATCTGCTATTAATCCTTTGACCGAATTTTGCTCGGGTAGAATTGTGCTTATGCGTTTGAAACCTTGAGTCGAGGGAAGGAAACGCCGTGGAGCGGCTAGTAGTACAAGGAGCTATGAGGGTAAGATTAAACTTTGGATCTACACATATTCCGACACTCGTTCATCAAGACCGAATGAAGGAGGCTGACACGCCCCGAAAAGGCTTGTCGCCGGGAAGTTGAGCCGTAACGGAAGCAAGTGAACACGCGCTCAAGACTCAGATCATCCGCGAACTCCGCTCCTTGACCTCCGCTCTCTGACCCGCGCGTTATCAAATCTCGCGTCGCCGTCTTCGCTGATGCTCGCGTCGCCCGCCCCTCTTCCCTCCACCGCGGCTACCATGCTACTAGCACGGAAAGCACCCTCCAAATTGCGGGATGCTCGTAGCGAAAACCGGCCAACATTGTCGTTGAACACCGACAAAGCGATCCCATCAAAGACGGCGCTACCAGCGACAAGCATGCTAGGTAAGCGGCTTCGCCGGACCAGCGAGCAGCAGTCCGAGCTTGAAGGGCCCGGCTGGGATATCGACGCAATGCCAGTTGGTACACCAATTGCGACCAAGCCGCGCAAGCGCGTTCGTATTTCTGACGTCGTGCTGTACGTGCCGCACTTCTTGTGCCATGACTTTGCAAAATTTTGACGCGAGTTGCACTGTCCGTCGTTGCATGACAGCGTCAACACCGTCGCACCCGGTGCTTCATCCGCAGCTACAGCGGCGTTCCGACCCCCTCCATCTTTAAAACGGCCACTTCCACCGACAGAACTCAGCAGTCAGTCTACCAACGTGAACAGTCAACATGCCCGACCCGCACAAACCCGACACTGGAGCCGCTGGCACCGCGCAAACGCACCCTCCACTTTTGGTCGTGACTAGCCGGAAGGATATACAACGACTATCCTGTCACCACACAATCCAGATGGAGACCTAGCATCAGACCTCAGTGTAGCCTCTACGACCTCTAGCACTTCAGCTTTGTCTTCCGCCGCCAGCGAATCCGGAGCATCAACGTTTTTGATTAATCTCACGGCTAATATTAAGTTGCGGGACAACGACGAGGGCTCGTTCCGTAACTTTTCAAGTACATTTGTACCACCGCCGCCATGGAACACACAATGGTCACTCACGCCAGAGCTGCACCAGCTGCCAGACCTGGATGTTGCACTCCAGCCGGACACCCTACTCGACGCAAGCCTCTTTTCATCTGCCTTGCACTACAAAGACAACCAGGACGTGCGGTTTGGACGGTGTCCCCATGAAACGTCGCCCGCATCTAGTACAAATCCCATCCTCAAGGTCGATTTAGACAATGACAATAGGAAGGACCTAGCGACGAAGCTCGCTGGATCAAGTAACTTGCAGCCCAGCCATGCGCCACGCCCTCATGAACGGTCGACTCCACTATACCCACGACCATCCCGAGCCGCAGAGTTCGCCGCGCCAGTGTACCGCGCATCAATACCGGAACTACACGATACGTCAGGGATATGGTTCAGCAGCCTCCTGCGACCCGCGAGCTGGGAGGCAGTCCCTACTGAGGCATCGTTAGATGTCTCAGATGAAGCCGAAGACGACTTGGAAGTGGAAGTGGAACTCTCGTGAGCCACAACCAGCTCGTCGCAGCCATTTACGCCAGCCACCTCCTCAACCTGAAATTTCATTCCCAATACTTAGCTCACTGCTAATCGCTATCGTGCTTGCTTTCGTGTCCCTCGTCGATATCGTGTTTTCTGTCGCATTGCTCTCGTGCCATTCACTACCCCGCTATTGTTGGATTCTAGTTGGTACACATAGCACAATTCACCTGATCATGCATCTCGCACATTCTGTCGCTTCAAGTATGCTCGCAGCTACAGTCTTCGCGACTGGTCTTCACACATCGCACATCCGCAGCCCTAACTCGCGGAAAGAGGATGTGAGCTACGCCATCACTTTCAACTTTGCGCGACTGCTGAACGTGCCGGAGAGACTGCGGAAATTGGTGTCTACTACGAAGCTAAAAGAAGCAGTTCGAGTAGACCATGTTCGCCAAATCTTCCGTTAATCATTGAAGCCAGAAAGGTTGGTCTGTTGAATCAAATCGAGATAAAACTTTTTTGTGGCTCCACACTGAACTACGAACCATCAACAATAGACTATTTTACTGATGCCTATTATTTCAAGGTCCGAGTTACAACTTCTCCTTTTCTTTCCACTTTGCATGTTTGCTCTGGATCGGGGATTACCATATCTTCTGGGACGCTTGCGCCCCTCACTGCCTAGAACAGGGCAACAACGTCTTGCGTCAAATACAGCCTATATACGATTGCGAATTCGCGTCCAGCCAGGCGCGTCGCGCACAGAACTCAAGCTCGCAAAAGAGCCGGCCGAGGAGGCACCAGATGGCGACCAAATTCTTGAGCTCACGGCGCGCGTAACTGCGCGGGCATGCGGTGGTCATGCAAATGATGCTGTAATATTGCTCCTAGCAGAAGAACTCGACGTATCGCGCTCCCATGTTGCCCTTGTGCGCGGAGAAAAGAGTCGCGACAAGATATTCTCAATCATTGGTCTTAATCGCGGCGATATATTGTCTAGACTGCGAGCCATTACGGACTCTAGTTCGGAATGTAAAGAACCTTAACAATCTTGAGTAAGAACGGGTGGAAGTTCAGAGAACGCTTGCGACATTGGCGATGACACTCTCCTCGAGAGAGTACCAGCCCTTGCCAGTGAACTCTCGAGAAGCTTGGTGCTCTTGTCCAGGTCAGTGATCTCGGTCTTGGGATGAGCTGGAAAGTCAAAGTCGGGACCGATTGCGCGGTCCGGGAACGCCTTCCTCCACACGGCGAGGATTTGATTGGCCGTGAAGAAGTGCGCTGACGCCCAGAGACGTTGTCCGTCGACCTCGGTGGAGAGCAATGCCGCGACGTGAATAACAGCGCAGTCACGACTGTCGACCATGGCCTTTGCAGGATTCATGAACTTCATGATTATGCCGTCGCGGTCTCCGAGGAAAAGCTCATTGAGCCACGTGTGAGTGCTGTAGATAGCGCCTTTGGTAGGGTTCGCCACAGGGCCGAAAATGGTGACTGGGAGGACGGTGTTGAATGCGTAGCCAGGCTACCATCGGCAGTCAGAAATACACACCATTAAAGAACTTGAGCACAGGGACATACCTTGGTCTCGTTCCAGAACTTCCAGGCCTCACGCTCAGCGTAAACCTTTGTGGCAGCGTCTAGTGTGCGATTGAGCTATAGGCTTCACAACGAAGACGCAAACACGCACATGTGATGCCGCTCTTGGCAAAACCTGCATCGCTGGACAAAGACTTGGCCATAGGGATCAGGTCGTCCTCCCAGTTCTCGGTGGAAAATTGGGCATCAGGGCCATACTGGAGCATAGCCGTACCCATCGCCGTAATCGAAGATGAAGTTAGGACAAACGATTTGACTGTGTTCGTGCGAGCAGCAGCCTTCATGAGTCCTAGCACGGCAGCAGATGCCGCAATAAGCGCTCCATCGGTGTCACTTCCCAGGATATCGAAATTGGTCTCTGTGGCAATATGCAAAACTCCGGCGACGCCTAAGGAGATCTCATGATAAGTACCCTCTGCAGACTCAGGTAGAATTTCTCACCTTGAAGCGCGACGTCAAATGCTTCGCTGACGGTGAAGTCCTGAACCTCGGCGAATTCGTAGGAACTGACTCCATATTTCACCTTGAGGTGCTCGGTGAACTGAGCAGCCCTGGTGGCGCTGCGACCGACGCCGCGGACACGGAAGCCTTTCTCAAGTAGCAGCTCCACGACGACACTAGAAGACAAAAGAGTCAATGGACCATTCCGTCCTACCCAGATTATTACGTACGAGCCAACGAGTCCGGTGGCCCCTGGAAATATTATTTCAACTCTAGAATCATTTTGAAGCGTCTCAAAAGACGTACCTGTCACGAGAACCCATGATCCCTGCGGAAGGCGATCGAAAGTCATGGTAGTAGAGCGGTAGATAGCAGGAGGGATTGGTTTAACGAATGAGGAGAATGTACGGTCCAACAGTTCCACGATTTATAGGAATCGGCCTGCAATGATGAATAAGCCCATCCATCGTCTTATCAAGCACATACGGGGTTTCTAGTCTCGGCCATTGATTGATAGTTGAGAAAGAAGGGCTTCTCACGCCGAGCGCCTGCCAGTGCCCCGCTGCACCATAAATCTCCACCGGCACCGATATCAGTGAAAATAGGTGATTATGGAGCTGCTAACCTCTGATTTTGTGGTCCTAAAGTCATCCCTTCGCTTTTCCATTGACTAGTCTACATTTGAAGTTCGAACCCGTACTTGGAGGACGCACATTCGTATGCCTCTCGCTGACCAAGCTAAGAAAACTGTCTCGCTGACTGATCCTTGTGTGGTTTATCCGATTATGACTTTGCTAAACCGGTTTTCAGAGAAGGAGCGCTATCAGAGCGTACGCGTCTCCCCATTACCAAGCAACTTTTCGATCATGTTCACGGCATCGTGTGATTCATCCATTCTCAAATCCCTCGCAGCCCCAGCCCTCAGCTATTGCACCTCGATGTAATATGGTCCTAGAACTTGAGATCTTGGAGAATGTGGCGTTCGGAAAGACGGCCGTATTTTGACTGGTCGGCATTTCGCGGAGGCATGACGCCTCTTGGCCGCCTCTCACGCTCGGCATGCGGTCCTCTGATTGCTTCAACCACTATAGCGCGCGCCTATACCTCTATGCGCACCTTGCCAGTCGTGCGAATTCGCAATTCAGCTATTTATGCGCCTGGTGTCGCACAACAGTCTCGACCTATAATTTCGAATTTGACGTGGACGGTACAAGACAACGAGGCTTGGGCAATCATCGAGCACGAAGCTGCATCATTTGAAGTCAGCAAAAAGACCGCGATCATCAAGGTATGTTCTGCCGCAAAGGCTTCTGCTAGAAGATGATTATTGACTCATGATTTCTTGAGTAGACACTGCTCAGCCAAATGCGCTTGTCACCTCCAGGCCAGGATCCTTTGCCCTTTCTGAACGGCGAAGATGCGCGTGAATCTGTACACTCTGTGGCATTCAGCACTCGACCCAGGTCCTGGGGATCCGAGTTCGTTGATTACACGGCGCGATACGGTGCAGCACGCGGCGAGGACGCTCGTACCTTCCGACATGTTCTGCTCGAAGCAGGCGCACAGAACGCAACCATTGATGATCTCGCTGGAAAGCTGGAAGTGCGCGACCTTCTCGACTTGCCGCTCGTTGCTCTCTCAAATGGCCAGACGCGGCGAGCTCGAGTCATGCAAGCTCTTCTTCGGACGCCATCGCCGAAGTTGCTGATTCTTGATGAACCCCTCAGTACGCTATTAACATGATCCTTTAAGCAGTGTTTTAACATCGTCTGTTCTAGCTGGGCTTGATCCAAGAACTCGACCCATTCTCTCAAGTCTCCTGCGGTCGCTACACGAAGCAAAGTCTCCCCGCATACTTCTTGCGCTTCGTCCCCAGGATCCCCTCCCGGAATGGGTTACCCATGTTCTAAAACTTTCGCATGGCACTGCCGAAACCATCTCTGCCGCGGGCTTCATGCCCACCGTCCCTGCGGTCCATTCTAGGCCAAATGTTTCCCGGAACGTCAGCGCTAGCAGCAATATCCTAGCGGAACTGCAGGGAGTTAACATTTCTTACGGAGACAGGCATGTAAGAGCCCTTCTGTGCAGCTGTCTATCTTTCAAGCTGATCAATGGCAAGGTCCTTCGTGACATTAGCTGGACCATTCGGGCAGCGGAACGATGGCATCTTCAAGGCTACAACGGTGCATTTCGTCCGTTGTCTCTTGTATCCTCTTACTCAAAAACTTTCAGGCTCTGGAAAGACTACGCTAACCTCATTGCTCACTGGCGTACACCCTCAGTCCTACACGCAATCGCACCTCCACCTGTTCGGCCAACCACGCAAACGCATCCCAACACCGACCCTCGCCCAGCGCATTGGGCACACCTCACCTGAGATCGCTTCCGCAGCTCCAAGGCGCAGCGACTTTACTACAGCTGACCTCATTGGCACCGGTTACGATGGTCACTTCAGCTGGCGTTCACGCACTTCGGACGAACGACAGCGTGTTGCGTCTCTAATGGACTCGGTTGAGCTTCTCGATAAGCCCGTTACGGCACTGGAACCAGGAGAGCACGCGTGCGCGCTACTCCTACGCGCGCTCGTCGCGAAACCAGAGCTGGTGGTGCTCGACGAGGCGTTCATGGGTATGTCGAAGCGCCAGGTCGACCGCGCCACCGAACTGCTGCGGACGGGCCTCGGGCGTGAGCAGGCAGTTGTCTGGATCGGGCACTGGGAGGGAGAGTGTCCGTGGGACGATGCGGACGGTATCCGGCGCATTCGCCTGGACGCCGGCCGTGCGGAGGTCCTGTTGTAAGCAAAGGGCATCTTGTAAATGATCTGTTAAGGATGTGGACAAGATGCTCCAGGGTCGTCGTTCGCTCCTGCCAGACTTGTCAGAGAGGATATCACTGCTGTTTTGCGCTCATTCTGAGCTATAGCTGTCGAGCGCCTGGCAAGCACTGAATAACAATCCGATTGTCGAGCTCCTGTGATCGAATGCTATTGCGGAGGGGGAAGACGAGATGAAACTTGGAGATTATCGAGGACAAATACCCGAAGTGGCTAAATAGTTCACCACAATGATCGGAGATTATATCAACCCGAGGTCACTTGCCTCTCACCATTGTAAACATGCGCCGGCTGTCATAACGCCAAGGTCCGTTATCGATCAGCCACTTTGAACCGAGGTCCGGATATTGACTTATACAGGTCCTATGTATAAACACCAAGCAGATTCCATGTCTGTAACCGCGAGCAAAGCCCGCCCTTGTGATTCTTGCCGACGAGGCAAGCGACGTTGCGATGGACCTGAACAATCAGATCGTGTATGCAGCAGATGCAAGCAGTTGCACAAGGCCTGTTCCTATTTCGACCCATCCGAGCGACCTAGATCCGTTCGTGAAAGGTAATTTCTGCGGTTAACTCGCCGAACTAAAACTAAACCTTGTCAAGTTATATCGATGCGGTGGAGGCGCGCCTGCGGACCGTTGAAGCTCTGCTCCAGCAGCGCGTCCCCGAGGTGCTTCTAATGCAAGAGCTGGGAAGCCTTGCTATGAGCATCACGCCTGCTTCTACATTACGGCCTCGGCCGGAAGGAGCCGATGAAGTCCTCACTGAGCTACCGACATCTGAAACGTGGGAACTCGTTGCAATGACGTACCAGCAGCACAGACCCAATTCACCAGATCATCGCGGCATGTCACACGCAAGTCAAACTACGATAAGACGCCCCGCCTTCTGGCGCACACCTGATCACGAATTCCAAGGGGAGCGACCCGAAGAGCGCAACGTGGATCCCACGCTTCCTCCTCCAGATCAACTAGCAGCCCTCGTACATGCTTACTTTGCCAATTGGAGCGCAAATTTTCCCATATTTCATCGCCCGTTGTTCGAGCAACAACTATTGCGTGCCGAGTTCGCTCAAAACCAACGGTTCAGGGTCGCAGTCCTCCTTGTGTGCGCCTTGGGTGAAGGTCGACTCGCTGAAGATACGGGGGGTACTCAGCACAGCCAGCATCGCCCCGGGTGGAAGTTCTTCCACCAAGCCGAGCCTTTCTTACGCGCACCGACATCGGCTGAGCCACAGCTGCTTGACCTTCAGATCTTCTTTCTCGCAAGTTTATACGCATCGATTATTCTAGGCAATTCCTCCGCGTGGACAGTGTTTGGTATGGGAATTCGATTGGCTCATCTTGCCAATGCCCATCGTCGCGAGAAGTACAAGAACCCTAAACCGAACCTTCTCGATGAACTCTGGAAGCGTACTTTCTGGTCGTATGTGGCTGCTGACCGTATGACAGCAGCTTCCTACGGCCGACCACTCATCATAAAAGACGAGAGTTTTGACTTGGACTTGCCACTGGAGGCAGACGACGCCTGCTGGGACATCGAGGACGACGAATACCCTTTTCTGGGCACTATTCGCGCAGAACAAAGCTCCTGCAGCTTCTTCGTCGCTCACATCAAACAAATGCTCATCCTTGGGTTCTCCATCCAGACAATCTACTCTTTAAACCGCTCACGGTTGCTCATGGGTTTTGTTGGGCACGATTGGGAGCAGAAGATAACGACGAAAACCGATCAGTTGCTAGACGAGTGGGCGGCAACTCTTCCTAACCATCGTGCGTTTAGCACTTCTGGTGCTCCCGATAAATGACTAATAATTCTCCTCGTAGTGCAATGGAATCCTGATGAGGCCGATCTGACTCGCTTCGTCCACTCGGCTTTTCTCAGCGCTAGGCACCATGCGCTGAGGATTAGTGCGCACAACCCCTTCGTGCGGGCAACGGCGCAGAAATTCGCACAGGCACCTCGCTCTAGCAGGTCCGCAAACGATCTCACTGCTTCGCTCGCAATCTGCACTGCGGCTGCCGTCGCTGGTAGTAAAGTTCTGATGGCCGTGACTGAACGGTTTCCTCGAGCGCTCCGACAAGTCGGTTGGGCCGATCCGTCATTTTTCTGTGGCCTCGTGCTTTTAATCAACCTCTTCGGGTTCAGGTCCAGTCTTGACGAGCAGGAAATTCTACGGTACATGTCATACCTCAAAGCTTGTCTCCAAGCCCTTGAGGTGGTTTCTGTGAATCATCCAATGGCTAAACAACGGCGGTGGGTTACGCTCTTTAATTTAGAATTTACTGATATTCATGTACCGCGACAGAGATACCCTAAGCCAACTGATATTTGAGCTACAACAGGGGCTTCCGTCTTCTCTCTCCCAGGGACCACCAACGCATTCAACGCTTCACTGGCCGGAGAATCAGACAGTTCCCATCTCTCCAAACTCGGACCTGCCTTCCCTTCCAACTGAAAAACCTGCATTCGCATTCACGGAGGATCAGGTTCTTTTGCAGCAGGCTCAACCTGCCGAGCAGCAGCAGACTGATAACCCATTTTTGCGCACACCCTCCCCATTTTGTCTGGAAGCGATCCCAATTGAACTTCAGAACCAGATGACAAGTGGCTTGCGACATCCAATACGCATTTACCCTCCGCTTCCTGCGGAACATGCCTGAGCCTGGTTTGTATATATATCGCCTCGGAGCCTAATACCTAGATGCCAATGTCCTCGGCCCTTACCATTGCCATTTGAAAATATAAAAAATTGCAGGTGGCTGCCAGTTTTGTAAAGCCTCGTTTCTCAGCGCCAGATAACATGGCTTGCGGGCAGTGCACCGGAGCTCGTGGTCTGTGACGGTCAAATAGGACGGCGGACAGGCAAGATTGAGTTGGGCTAGACACTTACCGCCCTGACAGGCTGTGAAAGTGAGTCCACGCTAAATGTCCAGCCAAGGCTCTGCGCATCTACAGGGAGAACTGCAAAACACGAAGCAGCCTACGTCACTGTGCCTGCCGTCTGTTTCTTCTCCATATTGTTGCCTTAATCCAGATCAAGCGCGCGATCCGTTGGTAAGGTAGCCCGCAAACAGAACCAACCCGTTTGCTTCCAGTGGCAAATTCCGGTACACTGCCACCGTACCAAATCTCGACCGAAGAAACCCCAGATTGACCCAATTCACGCAGAAAGCCTTCAAATTAGTAACTGGTTTTTTTCTATCTTTGCTGAGAGCTTTACACCACTTCAGAAGTCAAAGTCCTTTGCTGTGTTCTTCTTGGCCAGGTTGCCGTGGTCCAACAAATCCTTTTGATAGGCGTCCAAAGCGAATTTGCAGAACTAGTGTTGAATTGCCACGGGCCTGCCCGGGGCCCAGACCACTACCCCATTTGGCGGATGTCGGCACTGGACCGAAATAGGTTAAGCGCCCATCAGGGTCCTGTTTCAAATTTTCACTCGCGAAAGGGACAATAGCTGCATCTGCGCTGGAATGCGCAGAAACGGGTTCGGGGGCAACGATAGTGCCCAGACCACTCCAGGTTTATTCTCGCCCACCCAGACAATTTCTTGAAAGTTTATTCTCACAGTTCTCTTCTGCTAGGTCTAATCAAAACATTGTGTGAGAGAATATATTTGAGAAATGAGCCAGGGGCGACGGCATTTCACTTTGAGCGGAAGGCTCGCCGGAAGCAAACGGGGGTACGTGACGCACTGCCGTCTCGACCTCCGCACCCGGTGGGTTCGCGGCAGATTTCTCAGCTACTCACTGTGCCGATGGTTTCGGCGTGGACCGTAAACGGACAAGAGTTGCGGTAGACCGGCCTCGACACCCGGGGCCACAGAGCACGCTTATGCAACAGTATATAAACCTTTGCGACATGATGTGGCAATTGTCATCCAACGCCAACTATTGCATCTTTTACAACCACCACATTAAATTGTACGCTTCAATCGGCTGCATCCGTGTTATGCGAGGGCTCATGGCCGTCTCTCCCAGCCTTTCGACCACACCTCACCTTAGCAGCTTCTGGAACCTCGCTTACGGTACCGACGAAACTCGCCTTAAATGTCCACCAGCTGTCCCGGGCACCGAAAATGCGACCTATCGAACTACCAGAAGTAAAATCTGACGATTGTGGCCACGGCCAGGTACGTCGGTTGGATTGTTGTTTCTGACAACGCTGAGTGTTCTTGCCACCACATAGCTATGACCGCCGCACACAAATGCATTGTAACCTCAGAAGCCACCGGAACTGGATCTTTGGTCTCACATTTGAGCCACAAGAGGTGATTAGGTCTGTCCAGCGGGCGGGATCTTGAACGCGATTCCTTCGAAGCACTGGACTGGCTCATCAAGCACTCATAACCTATATACGCTTTTCCAATCCCTTGAGATCACCTGGAAGAAAACAAAAGTGAAGCGCTTGATGAGAGTTCACATGATGAGCAGAGTCTCGAACCGGAAAGCAACTTTGAAGTGCGCCGAGACCCGAGGGTTCTTTTTTCACATCTCACTCGCCTGGAACTTATTAAAGCTTGAGAGTGGATTATGAACACCTCTGGGAATGCATTGAAAAGTTTTGACCTGGACGTGGTCCCACAAGGAAGTGTCCGTTCTACATCTCCTCTGGTGACCTCACATACTTCCGGAAATTACCATTACAGGCATGTGCAATAGGTAGAAGTCATACGATTGCGGTTTGAAAGTATTGGCTGACGTGCGCGAAGCGAATCTTTATGTGCGCCCACTATCTGCTCTCATTGTTCCAAACGACGAAACGTGATAAACCTCGAACACTGCGCGTTTTGCAGTAGGACCTCAACTCGCTTCACAACGTTGAAACGAGCAACCATCGTTTTATTGTGCAGTAGTGTATCCTAGTAAGAAGTTATGAGAGACGAGCTTTTCGGATCACCTAAACACATTGATCCTCGCGCCGTGCATGTCAGTTCTTGGGCATGTGAAGTGAGACCCGTGACAGCTGGGAATACTCAGGCGCGCCACCACGAGCGCAGGCGCCGGCGACATGCTAGCGTGCACATCAGCGAGCGCACCGATGGAGAGTAAGATGCAGCGGCGGCGGCAACGAGGGGACAGAAACGCAACGGCGTGAGTCGGAATCATGAGGTAGTGTAGGAACGAGTGCTGGACGCGCTATGCGATGATGTGCGAGCATCGGGTATGGGGGTCTGGATGAGGAGCAGGGCGCGCATGCGAAAGACGCGCATGCACCGGGCGAGATGGTAGCGGGCACGAGAGAAAGCTGACGAGTGATGAGTGGAGAGCGGGTGGGCAGTGGGTGATGAGCAGTTCCGCGGCTGCGCTGGAGCTAACGAGTCGTCATTGACTAGAAATTCGTAGGTGTGCGCGAGACCCCGAATGTTGGTGAGAATAGACAGGGCGAAAGAAGAAAAAAGAGCGAGAACGAAAGAGCTGGAGACAATGTGTGAACCGCCGGCGCGAGAACGGGAGGGGTGAGCGAGCGCGAGCACGAGCACGAGGGAGCACAACCACAACGGCAGTGCTAAAAGAACAGTGGCTGGCGCGAACGGGTTACGGTAGGGTCACGGTGAGCATAAAGCAGGGCGATGTGGAGAGACGGTGAGTGATGGAGAGGGCTGAGGTGTGGACAAGGCGAGGGTGAGAGCGACGTATAAAAGGCGAAGTGTACAAGCACGCGCGGCGTGGGGATGGTGGGCAATGGTCGGTTGCGAGGTGTGCGATGAGTGCGCCATGGCGCAGCGGGAGCGCGGCGATGAGCGGGCGGCGAACAAGCGAAGGGAGAAATGACGAGGTGCTTTGGGACGAAAACGGGCCTGTCGCCGACTTGCGGCCGCGATCCGGACGGGTCTGAGATATGAGATGCGTGTAAAGAATGCCAGGGCAAAATCAGGCGCTCGTCGAAGACCAGAAAGTGTCGATGTGTAGATTGCACGGAAATGTAAATTCATGCGCGTTGCTGCCGTACAAGTCTGTCGGTGGTGTCAAGGACTTGGACTCCCCGTGCTGCCACATGAAAGGGACTCGGCAAAGAAAGGGATTAAGGGATTTGAACCTACAGTGGCCCAGGGGACATGCTTGAATAAACCAAAGTGGATATGATTTTCAAAGGCGCACCATCCTAGCTCGTACGTTGTCGTCGTCGCTACTAGAACATACCAAAAGTAGATATGATTTTCAAAGTAGGGACGGGTTACGCGCAGGACTATATAGATCACCGCGGTGTGGCATGACAAGTCTTCACACTCCTCAATTCCCTCTCTCTCTCGGCCACCCCATCATTTTGTAGGCCCTCATCAAGTAGGATTTCGTTGCGCGAGAGCTTACGCTCGTCTCTCAGCATTGACATGCTTGCCAGTGACGGCTCTCTAGCAACAGCCTCCGAAACTTCGTGACAACTAGTACACCGAGCCCGCTTCGCGCGAGTACTGCATGCCCTGCAGCACCGAGAATGCGAGTTGTAGAACTTCCTGAGGTGGACACCCACGATCGCGAGCCACAAGGTAAATCGCCTCAGAAATTGTCCGACACACACAGCTGACAATAGTTCAATATCGCATACTTGTACATGATCTAGCGTCGTCGCTACAGTGCCACGAGCTACTGGTATCGGAGCGCTAGGTCTCGTATTCGAGTCACGGGACGGGGCTTAGTGAACGAGACGCCGAAGAATTGCACCCGCGCTGCTAGGCAACTGATATTTGTTGAAACGTGTTGGTTCCTTGAGACGAGCAACTCGAAAATAAATACAAGCGCAATGGATAGTTGTATGATCAGTCGAAATCGAGGACAACCGAAGCGACGACGTCCCTTGCTGAGAAGATTAAATTGAGTAAACGTGTAGCTGGGCGATACCCCAGTGCGCGCCCCACGAGCGCCGGCATTGGCGACATGCTCATGTGTAATCCAGCGAGCACACTGATGGAGAGCAATATGCAGTAGCGGCAATGAGGAGGCGAATACGCAAGGGCATGAGTTGGAATCGTGACCTGCGATGAAAGGGTGGTAGCGCGATGTAAGGGATTCACCGGTCCTTGCACCGCAAAAACACCAATTCACGAATTCTTGCTCCCATTTCTTTTCTTGCTATTTTCAAAAAAACAGAATCAGTCCAAAGTAATTTTCACGGTCCCAGCCAAATTTTTGTCGTGTTTGATGAGAAATAAAGCCGGAGGAAGGAAAATACGCTGGTGCAATGGGTGAGTTAAGCGCTTTCTTAACCCCGCAATCACACCGATAGTCCATTCAGCAAGCTACAAAGGCCATTTTTTACGATATATAGTTAGAAAGGCAATCTAGCTATAAGACAACATTTCTTTGAGTGAGGAAGCTGACTCTGCAAGGTATTATTGGAGGGAGAAAGCTCGCGGTGCAAGGGCCGGTGAATTCCTGTATTCTACGAAGTGAGCACGTGAGCTCCGCCCGCACGTTCTCACCCTCTTCTCACGTCAACAATCAGGCTTTAAACTTTGCGTCGTTACTTTCAATCCTTCAAACATCGTGCATAAACTAGGCGAATGGGCCGCATGAAAAGCGACATCTAAACAGCCGCCTGGCCAGCATTCACGTCGAGTACTTTGCCCCGAATCCCCTTCTCACGTCAACAATCAGGCTTTAAATTTTGCTTCATCACTTTCAATCCTTCAAACATCATGCATATAGCATTGTTGAAGATTCATAACGCAGTTTCGACGTAGCCTGCATTCCAATTCCTGTTACCTGTGTTTTGCGATCACGCACATATTAACGATAGCGGTGCACTGATCTCTGTTTGATCTCAGATGGGCTAAGGCATGACTTTTGTGACATCTGTGGCATGGAGGCAGACTTCCGGGTGAGTCGGAACGACAAAGTGTGTGCTCAACTAGGCGAATGAGCCGCATGAAAAGTGATGACATCTAAACAGCCGCCTGACCAGCATTCATGTCAAGTATTTTGCCCCGAACATTACCTCGCGTTCTCACCCCCTTCTCATCTACCTGATATCCAAAGTGGAACTCTACCTTCAGTCTATTTGCTCCTGATCCCGCTTTGTCCGCCGCTTCCGAATCGACTACTACCCCCCCCCCGCTTCCGAATCGACTCCTACCCCCCCCCCCGCATCGACCCCTTTCCCTGCAGATCAGACGCGTCTTCCCGCAGAGTGAATGAAATATGCGTAGGACTATGTGGCGTGGCATGACAAGCCTGCACACACTCCAGTTCCCGCTCTCTCTCTCTCGACCACCACATCATTTAGTACGCCCTCGCAACAGTATCTCGCGCAACGAGAGCTTACGGTCATCTCTCAGCATCAATGTGTCTGCCAGTAGCGGCCCGCCTAGCAGCAGCTTTCCCACGACCATGACAAATATCCGGCCGGGCCAGTCTAGTACGATTACCACATGCCCTGCGGCACCACGGATGCAAGTTGTGGACCTCCCACAGGTAGATACCCAAGTTCGCGAGCCCGAAGGCAAGTCGCCTCAGGAATGGTCCGACACACAGCTGACTATAGTTCGCTTGGACGTGATCTCCTTGGCGTTACAGTACCAGCAGCTACTGGTATCGGGGCGCTAGGTCTCGTATTCGAGCCACGTGACGGGGCTTAGGCTGTTACACTGACCACGCGAAGAACTGCACACGCGCGGCTGGGCAACCAATCTTTGTTGAACATGGGTGGATCGCTTGAGACGAGCGACTGGAAAGTAGATAAAAACGTAATGAATCATTGTTCCAAACGACGAAACGTGACAAACCTCGGACACTGATTCAACATTGTGTTGCGGTAAGACTCAACTTGCTTCACAACGTCGAAACGAGAACCATAATTTTATTGTGCAGTAGTGTCCTGGTATGAAATCATGAGAGGCGACCTTTTCGGATCACCTAAACACATTGATCCTCGCGCCGTGCATGTCAGTTCTTGGCCATGCGAAGTGAGACCCGTGACAGCTGGGAATACTCAGGCGCACCACCACGAGCGCAAGCACCGGCGACATGCTAGCGTGCACACCAGCGAGCGCACCGATGGAGAGCAAGATGCAGCAGTGGCAACGAGACGCCAGAAACGCAGGGGGGCGAGTCTGATTTGTGAGGTAGTGCGCACGCGCTGTGCGATCGGCGTGCGAGCATCGAGAATGCGGGCCTAGAGGAGCAGAGCGCGGCATGAGCAAGACACGCATGCGCCGAGACAGATGGTACGCGGGCACGAGAGAATGTTGACGAGCGAGGCGGGCGAACAGTGGGTGAGGAGCAGTTCCGCGGCTGCGCTGGAGCTGACGAGTTACTAGGCTAGAAAGTCGCAGGTGGGTTCGGCATCGGGGCACGAGAGAACGAATGATCGTGAGAGTAGAGAGGGTGAAAGGGAAGAAACACGAGCGAGAAGGAAAGAGCTGGAGACAATGCGTGAACTGCCGGCGCGAACACGAGCACGAGGGAGCACGACCACAAAGACAGTGGGCAAAGGACAGTGGATGGCGCGAAAGGATACGGTACGGTTACGGTGAGCATAAACAGGGCGATGTGGGAGAGGTGGTGAGTGCAGGAGAGGGCTGGGGTGTGGACAAGGCGAGAGTAAGAGTTTAAAGTAGCGACGTATAATGTACAAGCACGCGCGGCGTGGAGATGTGGGCAATGGTCTTGCGAGGCCTGCGATGAGTGCGCCATGGCGCAGCGGGAGCGCAGCGATGGGGCGACGGGGCAGCGAGCAAGCGAAGGGAGAAATGACGAGGTGCTTTGGGACGAAAATGGGCCTGTCATCGGGGGTAAAAGACCTGTACAAGTCAAGAAACTTCTCGCAACCCTTGCGGGACACGAGGCTAATGGCTGCCTCTGATGCCGCGCAAATCCCGTGACGCCGCGACGACAATTTAGCTTGCGAAATGTGCCAAAAGTAGATATGATTTTCAAAGTCAGCCAGCCGGGCAGCCAGCACAGGGACGAGTTACGCAGGACTATATAAATCACTGCGGTGTGGCATGACAAGTCTTCACACTCCTCAATTCCCTCTCTCTCTCGGCCACCCCATCATTTTGTAGGCCCTCATCAAGTAGTATTTCGCTGCGCGAGAGCTTACGCTCGTCTCTCAGCATTGACATGCTTGCCAGTGACGGCCTCTCTAGCAGCAGCCTCCGAAACGTCGTGACAACTAGTACACCAAGCCCGCTTCGTGCGAGTACTACATGCCCTGCAGCACCGAGAATGCGAGTTGTGGAACTCCCAGAGGTGGACACCCAAGCTCGCGAGCCACAAGGTAAGTCGCCTCAGCAATTTTCCGACACACACACAGCTAACAATATTTCAATATCGCATACTTGTACATGATCTAGGCGTTGGCGCTACAGTGCCACGAGCTACTGGTATCGGAGCGCTAGGTCTCGTATTCGAGTCACGGGACGGGGCTTAGGTTATCTAACTGAACGAGACGCCGAAGAATTGCACCCGCGCTGCTAGGCAACTGATCTTTGTTGAGACGAGCGACTGGAAAGTAAATACAAGCGTAATGGATAGTTGTATGATCAGTTGAAAACGAGGACAGCCGAAGCGACGACGTCCCTGCTGAGAACATTAAATCGAGTAAACGTGTAACTGGGCGATACCCCAGTGCGCCTCACGAGCGCCGGCATTGGCGACATGCTCATGTGTAAGCCAGCGAGCACACTGATGGAGAGCAATAAGCAGTAGCGGCAATGAGGAGGCGAATACGCAAGGGCATGAGTTGGAATCGTGACCTGCGATGAACGGGTGGTAGCGCGGCGAGCACGGCGATTTCACTTGTCAGATGTACAGTATTCTACGAAGTGAGCACGTGAGCTCCGCCCGCACGTTCTCACCCCCTTCTCACGTCAACAATCAGGCTTTAAACTTTGCGTCATTACTTTCAATCATTCAAACATCGTGCATAAACTAGGCGAATGGGCCGCATGAAAAGCGATGACATCTCCTCGCGTTCTCACCCCCTTCTCATCTACCTGATATCCAAAGTGGAACTTTACCTTCGGTCTATTTGCTCCTGATCCCGTTTTGTCCGGAAGTCTGCCTCCATGCCACAGATCCCCGAAAATCATGCCTTAGCCATCTCTGTTTGGTCTCAGATGGGCTAAGGCATGAATTTCGGGGCATCTGTGGCATGGAGGCAGACTTCCGGGTGAGTCGGAACGACAAAGTGTGTGCTCAACTATGCGAATGGGCCGCATGAAATGCGATGACATCTAAACAGCCGCCTGACCAGCATTCGTGTCAAGTACTTTGCCCCGAATCCCCCTTCTCACGTCAACGATCAGGCTTTAAATTCTGCTTCTTCACTTTCAATCCTTCAAACATCATGCATATAGCATTGCCGAAGATTCATAACGCAGGTTCGACGCAGCCTGCATTCCTGTTACCTGTGTTTTGCGATCACGCACATATTAACGATAGCGGTGCACTGATTTCTGTTTGATCTCAGATGGGCTAAGGCATGACTTTTGTGACATCTGTGGCATGGAGGCAGACTTCCGGGTGAGTCGGAACGACAAAGTGTGTGCTCAACTAGGCGAATGGGCCGCATGAAAAGTGATGACATCTAAACAGCCGCCTGACCAGCATTCATGTCAAGTATTTTGCCCCGAACATTACCTCGCGTTCTCACCCCCTTCTCATCTACCTGATATCCAAAGTGGAACTCTACCTTCAGTCTATTTGCTCCTGATCCCGCTTGTCCGCCGCTTCCGAATCGACTCCTACCCCCCGCATCGGTCTATTTGCTCCTGATCCCGCTTGTCCGCCGCTTCCGAATCGACTCCTACCCCCCCCCCCGCTTCCGAATCGACTCCTACCCCCCCCCCCCCCCCGCATCGACCCCTTTCCCTGCAGATCAGACGCGTCTTCCCGCAGAGTGAATGAAATATGCGTAGGACTATGTGGCGTGGCATGACAAGCCTGCACACACTCCAGTTCCCGCTCTCTCTCTCTCGACCACCACATCATTTAGTACGCCCTCGCAACAGTATCTCGCGCAACGAGAGCTTACGGTCATCTCTCAGCATCAATGTGTCTGCCAGTAGCGGCCCGCCTAGCAGCAGCTTTCCCACGACCATGACAAATATCCGGCCGGGCCAGTCTAGTACGATTACCACATGCCCTGCGGCACCACGGATGCAAGTTGTGGACCTCCCACAGGTAGATACCCAAGTTCGCGAGCCGGAAGGCAAGTCGCCTCAGCAATGGTCCGACACACAGCTGACAATAGTTCGCTTGGACGTGATCTCCTTGGCGTTACAGTACCAGCAGCTACTGGTATCGGGGCGCTAGGTCTCGTATTCGAGCCACGTGACGGGGCTTAGGCTGTTACACTGACCACGCGAAGAACTGCACACGCGCGGCTGGGCAACCAATCTTTGTTGAACATGGGTGGATCGCTTGAGACGAGCGACTGGAAAGTAGATAAAAACGTAATGAATCATTGTTCCAAACGACGAAACGTGACAAACCTCGGACACTGATTCAACATTGTGTTGCGGTAGGACTCAACTTGCTTCACAACGTCGAAACGAGAACCATAATTTTATTGTGCAGTAATGTCTTAGTAAGACCCTGAGCGGCGCGAAGTTTCTATATTGCCTAGATACGTGGATCCTCGTTCTTGGGCATGCGAGGTGGACCCGTGACAGCTGGGAATACTCAGGCGCACCACCACGAGCGCAAGCACCGGCGACATGCTAGCGTGCACATCAGCGAGCGCACCGATGGAGAGCAAGATGCAGCAGTGGCAACGAGACGCCAGAAACGCAGGGGGGCGAGTCTGATTTGTGAGGTAGTGCGCACGCGCTGTGCGATCGGCGTGCGAGCATCGAGAATGCGGGCCTAGAGGAGCAGAGCACGGCATGAGCAAGACACGCATGCGCCGAGACAGATGGTACGCGGGCATGAGGAATGTTGACGAGCGAGGCGGGCGAACAGTGGGTGAGGAGCAGTTCCGCGGCTGCGCTGGAGCTGACGAGTTACTAGGCTAGAAAGTCGCAGGCGGGTTCGGCATTGGGGCGCGAGAGAACGAATGATCGTGAGAGTAGAGAGGGTGAAAGGGAAGAAACACGAGCGAGAAGGAAGAGCTGGAGACAATGCGTGAACTGCCGGCGCGAACACGAGCACGAGGGAGCACAACCACAAAGACAGTGGGTAAAGGACAGTGGCTGGCGCGAAAGGATACGGTACGGTTACGGTGAGCATAAACAGGGCGATGGTGAGTGCGGCTGAGGTGTGGACAAGGCGAGAGTAAGAGTTTAAAGTAGCGACGTATAAAAGGCCAAGTGTACAAGCACGCGCGGCGTGGAGATGATGGGCAATGGTCGGTTGCGAGGCGTGCGATGAGTGGTGCCATGGCGCAGCGGGAGCGCAGCGATGGGGCGACGAGCACGCGACGAGCACGCGGCGAGCAAGCGAAGGGAGAAACGACGGGTGGCTTTGGGACGAAAATGGGCTGTCACCGACTGGCGGCCGCTTGATCCGGACGGAACTCTGAGATGAACTCGATCGAACGTCCTAAAATCAGGCGCTCGTTTTTCGGTGACTGCAGGAAATGTAAATTCATGCACGTTGCTGCGTACAAGTCTGTCGGTGGTGTCAAGGACTTGGACTCCGTGCTGCCACATGAAAGGGACTCGGGCTTCGACAAAAGAAAGGGATCAAGGGATTTGAACCTAAAGTGGCCCAGAGGACATGCTTCTGTAAACCAAAGTGGATATGATTTTCAACGGGCACCGGACACCATAGAAGAATATACCAAAGTAGATATGATTTTCAAACGAGCCAATAGCGAGAGCGAGCAAAGGGACGGTTACGCGCAGGACTATATAGATCACTGCGCTGTGGCATAATAAGTCTTCACACACCCCAATTCCCTCTCTCTCAACCGCCACGTCCTTTCGTACGCCCTCGCAGTAGTATCTCGCTGCTCGGGAGCTTACCCACGTCTCTCAGCATTGACATGCTTGCCAATAACGGCCTCTCTAGCAACAGCCTCCGAGACTTTGCGACAACTAGTACACCGAGCCCGCTTCGTGCGAATACTACATGCCCTGCAGCACCGAGAATGCGAGTTGTAGAACTTCCTGAGGTGGACACCCACGATCGCGAGCCCCAAGGTAAGTCGCCTCAGCATTTGTCCGACACACACAGCTAACAATATTTCAATATCGCATACTTGTACATGATCTAGTCGTCGGCGCTACAGTGCCACGAGCTACTGGTATCGGAGCGCTAGGTCTCGTATTCGAGTCACGGGACGGGGCTTAGTGAACGAGACGCCGAAGAATTGCACCCGCGCTGCTGGGCAACTGATATTTGTTGAATACATGTTGGTTCCTTGAGAGGAGCAACTCGAAAATAAATACAAGCGCAATGGATAGTTGTATGATCAGTCGAAATCGAGGACAACCGAAGCGACGACGTCCCTGCTGAGAAGATTAAATAGAGTAAATACAGCCTCGTCGTGGTTTGCTTGTATCCCTAGCCAGCTTATGGGAATAGATGTAGCGATTCGAAGGAGAGAAGAGCACGAGGTCAAGGTTAAGCCAGGGCCACAGCCACTCGAAATGACTCGGGAACTGATATGCTTCGTCAGATCTACATGAGACAAAGCCGCTCAAACTTTTCAAGGGTTACAATACTTAGATTTGCTGGATGCTTGGTGCACGTGTCAATATCTGCTTCGATAGCGGCGTGACGGCACAGGGCGAGGCTAATTGTTCATCAACAGCCTTGATGAAAGCGTAAGTCAAGCCATGATCCTTGTGTGACCCAAATGTTGTGACTGCATCTGATGTTTATTTCTGCTCGGATGTTGCTCCTAGAGTTGTCGTACACCTCGCTCTAGCAGTTCCGCAACCGATCTCACTTCTTCGCTCGCAATTTGCACTGTGGCTGCCGTCGATGGTAGTAAGGTTTTGATGGCCGTGACCGAACAGTTTCCTCGAGTGCTCCGACAAGTCGGTTCGGCCGATCCGGCGTTTTTCTGTGGCCTCGTGCTTTTAATCAACCTCTTCGGGTTCAGGTCCAGTCTCAACGAACAGGAAATTCTACGGTACATGTCATTGGTCCACATTTGTCTCCAAGCCCTTGAGGTGGTTCCGGTGAATCATCCAATGGCTAAACAACGGCGGTGGGTTACGCTCTTTAGTTTAGAATTTGCTGATATTCATGTACCGCGACAGAGATACCCTAAGTCAACTGATATCTGAGCTACAACAAGACCTTCCTTCTTCTCTCTCCAGACCACCAACACATTCAACGATTCACTGGCCGGAGAATCAGACAGTTCCTATCTCTCCAAACTCGGACTTGCCCTTCCTGAACAACCTGCGTTCGTATACACGAATGATCCTGCTCTTTCGCAGCAGGCTCAGGGTGTCGAGCAGCAGCCAGATAACCCATTCTTGCGCACACCGTCCCCATTTTGTCTGGAAGCGATCCCAATTGAACTTCAGAACCAGATGACGAGTGGCTTGCATTTACCCTCCTCTTCCTGCGGAACATCCCTGAGCCTGGTTTGTATACATTGCCTCAGAACCTAATACCTAGATGTCAATGCCCACAGCCTTGCCGTTGTCATTTGTAAAATAAATAAATAAAAATACTTGTCAGGTGGCTACCAGTTTTGTAACGCCTCATTTCTCAGCGCCGGATATCATGTCTTACGGGCAGTGCACACAACCCGTTTATGCGGAGAGCGTTGTCGGAGCTCGCAGTCTGTGACGGTCAAATAGGACGGCGGAGAGGCAATATTGAGTTGGGAACACTCCCCACACCCTGACAAGGCTATTAATGAGAGCGAGTCAGCACTTAAATGTCCAGCGATGGCTTTGCGCACCTACAGGGAGAACTTGAGCACCCAACCAGCCAACGTCACCGTGCCTTCCGTCTATTTCTTCTTTCTATCGTTGCCTTAATCCTGATCGAGCGCGCGTTCCGTTTCTACGGATCTTTCAGCTGCTTCACGCTGCCGGTTTCGGTGTGAGTAGCTAGGCAATCACACTATTGCACCCTTTCTTTCAATCGTCAGAGTTTACCTCTGGCAGTTGTATAGGTTGCATCCTTGGTGCCTCGGGGCAACTGGTGCACGTATCAAGTGAGTTGTGCAGGCAATGTATAGCGAGGTTCTAAAAGCTGCTAGGTGAGGTGTGATCGAAAGACTGGGAGAAACGACCATCAGCACTCGCATAACATGATGCAGCTATTTGAAGCGTACAATTCGATGTGGTAGTTGTAAGAGATGCAATGGCTGACGTTGGATAAGAATTGCCACATCACGCCGTAGCGGTCTATATATTGTCGCATAAGCGTGGCTCTATGGCCAAGCAATGCCAACGATCCCTGCCACCGTGCAAATCTTCTCCGTTTACGTCCGCCCCGGCTGCCCCGCAGCTCCGAGAGAAACAAACTGACATTAGTTGAGAAACAAACTGACATTCTCAACTAATGTCAGTTTGTTTCTCAACTAATGTCAGTTTGTTTCTCTCGGAGCTGCGGGGCAGCCGGGGCGGACGTAAACGGAGAAGATTTGCACGGTGGCAGGGATCGTTGGCATTGCTTGGCCATAGAGCCACGCTTATGCGACAATATATAGACCGCTACGGCGTGATGTGGGGAGAAATGACGAGGTGGCCAAACTACACACAACTCCTCATTCGGTTTGGGACGAAATGCGTCGTAGAGTCTGTTATCAATGCTAAAAGTAGATATGATTTCAAAGGGAACGGCCTGTTGTAACATAATGTACCAAAAGTAGATATGATTTTCAAAGCGAGCCAATAGCCAGCGAGCACAAAATGAGCAGACGATCGCGTACTGCAGGACTATATAAATGACTGCGATGCGGCATGACAAGTCTTCTTCACACAACCCAATTCCCTATCTCAACCGCCACGTCATTCAGTACGCCCTCGCAGTAGTATCTCGCTGCGTGAGAGCTCACCCTCGTCTCTCAGCATTGACATGCTTGCCAGTGACGGCCTCTCTAGCAGCAGCCTCCGAGACGTCATGACAACTAGTACACCGAGCCCACTTCGTGCGAATACTACATGCCCTGCAGCACCGAGAATGCGAGTTGTAGAACTTCCTGAGGTGGACACCCACGATCGCGAGCCCCAAGGTAAGTCGCCTCAGCATTTGTCCGACACACACAGCTAACAATATTTCAATATCGCATACTTGTACACGATCTAGTCGTCGGCGCTACAGTGCCACGAGCTACTGGTATCGGAGCGCTAGGTCTCGTATTCGAGGGCTTAACTGAACGAGACACCGATGAATTGCACCCGCGCTGCTGGGCAACTGATATTTGTTGAATACGTGTTGGTTCCTTGAGACGAGCAACTCGAAAGTAAATACAAGCGCAATGGATAGTTGTATGATCAGTTGAAATCGAGGACAATCGAAGCGACGACGTCCCAGCTGAGAAGATTGAATCGAGTAAATGCGGCTTTGCCGTGGGTTTCCTGTCTCTCTAGCCAGCTTGCAACGATATGAGTAGCAATTCGAAGGAGAGGAGAACACGAGGTCAAGGCCACTCAGGGTCACAGCCTCAGGAACTCCTGTGCTTCGGTGGATCAACAGGAAACAAAACCGCACAGGTTTTCATTTTCAGGGTTGCAGTACGCATTTGACTTCGCACTTCAAGGTGAGAAATTCTATGCGCGTGTCACCTTCAGCCCAGGAACCTTGCCTTGAGCAGCAAAGCTGTGCTGGCTCTTATTTGGACGCCGTCGCCGAAGTTTTTGGTCCTTGATGAACCCGTTAGTAAGGTTATTTCGTCAATATTTGAGCCGCTCCAGCTGGGCTTGATCCAAGAACTCGAGCCATTCTCTCATATCTCTTGCGGTCGCTGCACGAAGCAAAATCTCCACGTATTCTTTCTGCACGCCATCTCCATTGTCTTCTCCCAAAATGCGTCACCCATCACTGCCGAAACCATCCCAACCGCGAGCTTCACAACCTGTCCCTTCGGCCAATTCTAAGCCAACTATTACTCGGCACGACAACTCTAGGAGCAATATCCGAGCGGAACTTGACTTTTTGTAAATCAAATGCAGTCACGACATTTGGGCCACACAAGGATCATTGCTTGACTAAGGCTTTCATCAAGGCTGTTGATAAACATTTATCCTCGCTCTAAACCGCCACGCCGCCACCGAAGCAGACATTGACACGTGCACCAAGCATCCAGCAAATCTAAGTATTGTGACTCCGCGTACTGCAACCCCTGAAATATTTATTTCATGTTGATCCAACGAAGCACAGTAGTTCCTGAGGCTATCACCCTGAGTGCCCTTGACCTCGTGGTCTCCTCTCCTTCGAATATCGTTGCAAGAGACAGGCAAACCAGGGCGAGGCTGCATTTAGTCGATTCAATCTTCTCAGCTAGGACGTCGTCGCTTCAGTTGCCCCGATTTCATTACACTTGTATATACTTTCGAGTCGCACTTCTCAAGGAACCGACACATATTCAACAAAAATTAGTGGCCCAATCGCGTGAGTTCAATCCTTCTTGGGCGTCGTGTCCAGTTAAATTACCTAAGCTCCGTCCTGTGGCTCGAATACGAGACCTAGCGCTCCGATATCAGTAGCTGGTGGTACTGTAACGTCGACGACTAAGATCACATACAAGTATACAATAGCGAACTATAGTCAGATGTATGTCGGACAAATGCTGAGGCGACTTACCTTCAGGCTCGCGAGCTTGAGTGTCTACCTCTGGGGGTTCCACAACTCGCATCCTCGGTGCCGCAGGGCATGTGGCACTTGTACGAGACTGGCCCAGCGGGCTATTTGTCGTGATTTTCGGGAGCCTGTTGCTAGGCTGGCCACTATTGATAGACATGTCAGTGCTGAGAGAGACGGCGGTAAGCTCTCGTGCAGCTAGAAAGACTGCGAAGGCTTACGAAATGATGTGGTAGTCGAGAGAGAGAGAGAGGGAGTTGAAGTGTGTGAAGACTTGTCATGCCACGCCACAGTGGTCTATATAGCCACACGCATATCTCATTCACTCTGCGGGTAGACGCTTCCTGATCCACGAGGTTTCCCCTATGTTATTATGGTAGACGAAAGGGGTCCATGTGGACACGGCTAACAACGGCCGTTCGGAAGCGAAGGGGCCAGGAGCAATAGATCACAAAGATTGCCCTTTTTTATTATGGTAGATGAAAGGGTCCATGTGGACATGGCTAAAAACCGCCGATTCGGAAGCGGTGAGGAAACCAGCGGTGACTTCCGTTCTGTCACGGACCCTCCTTTGACGCCCCGAACAGACTTGTACGCGTCACCGTGCATGATCTTTCATTTCCGCGCGCTCACTGAGCAACCAGCGCCTCATTTCAAGAGCCAGCGATCCGGCATTTACACGCTCTCTTCGGAAGTCCGATCGAGTTCATCTTAGAGTTCCAAGTTGCGTCGTCACAGCTGAGAACAATCAATGATCACAGATCACGCACGGCCCGGTGACAGGCCCTATCTCCATCTTCGCTTGCTCGCTGAGTGCTCGCCACGCTACCACCCGCTCATCGCACGCCTCGCACCCGACCCTTGCCCACATCTCCATGCTGCGCGCGCTTGTACACTTAGCATTTTATATTGTATCTCAATTCTGCGTGTCGCTGCCACCCTGGCCGTGTCCACACCTCTCTGCCCTCTCCTAAACTCCCCGTCTCTCCACATCGCCCTATTCGTGCTCACCGTAACCCTATTGTACCCGTTCGCGCCAGCCACTGCCCTTTGCCCACTATCGTTGTGGTTGTGCTCCCTCGTGCTCGTGTTCGCGCTCGCTCAAACGTACCCGTTCTCGCGCCGGCAGTTCTTGCTTGTCTGACAGTCGTCCGACTGCAAATGGCAAAGAGGGGAAAAGTTGCAGAGTGAACGATAACAGCGCGGCGGCTGTAGAGTTTGTCTGCAGATACCTCTTGACATTTCGGCAGTTCGGGGCGAACTTACGTAGAATTTGTACCCGGCGTGGAAGCGGGTACGGTTGAGCGAACCGGAGGGAGGACGGGCGTGCACGACCACATCAACAACGGGTAAAGGACAGTCACTGACGCGAACGGGTGCGGTAGAGTTATGCTGAGCGCAGACAGGACGAGGTGGAGGGGATGGTCAGAGCATGAGACTGCTGAGGTACGAGTGTTTGGTAGCGACACGCAGGATTGAGAGACGAATATGAAAGGCTAAGTCTACAAGCGCCCGCGGCATGGAGATAGGGGGCATGGGTAAGATGAAAAGTTTGCTATGAGCGCGCGATGGCCCGACGGAGCGCGTTGATGGACCAGATATCGAATGGATTCCAACGCAGGGGCATGCTAGAGTGTTCTCGCGTTAGGCGGTGTCGGACGCGTCGGGAGACACATTGACGCGATCCTGCGATGTTTGTTAAATAACTTACGGCAATAGACCCGAATTGGAGAAGACTTGCGTGCCACTGTGACTTCTCCCCTCCTCATGTTTACGGCTTGGAAACAAGAGTGGATGTGTGGGCGGAGAAAACGCACAGAACTATATAGACCACTGGGGCGCGACATGACAAGTCTCCATTCACACCAAATCCTTCAGTCTCAACTATCACACCATTCCATACGCCCTTGTGCTAGCATCTCGCGCAACGGGAGCTCACGGCCATCTCTCAGCATTAATATGTCTACCAGTAGTGACTCGCCTAGCAACGATCTCCCAATCATCACGACAAATAGCCCGCTAGGCTCATCTCATACAATTACTCCATGCCCTGCGGCACCGCGGATGCGAGTGGTGGAACTCCCAGTGGTACCTATCCAAGCGCGAGAGCTTGAAGGTATGTCGCCTCAGCAAATGTCTGACACACAGCTGACTGTAGCTCACTCTATCACATAACTACACGTGACCTACTAGGATTCGGTGTCCCAGCACCACCGGCTACTGGAATTGGAGCGCTGGGTCTCTTATTTTAGCTGTAGGACGGGGCTTATGTTGTTCAGCGGGCGGTTATTTGAACGCGACGCCGACGGAGGGTGCAAATGTGAGAATGGACCAATAATCTTTGTTAAATATGTGCTGGTTTCTTGAGAGTAGCGAGTGGAAAGTAAATAATGTACAAGTGTATGGATCGTTTGTCGGATCGGATTCTGTGCGAGGGCAGCCAGGGAGGCGATGTCATCCTTGGTGAGAAATGACATCGAGGAAGTAAGACCTCGCCGTGGCTCTCCTATCTCTCTAGCCAACGGGTTGCAATAGGCGTAGCGGTTCGAAGGAGAGGAGGACCCGAGGTCAAGGTCATCCAGGGCCACAGACCCTCAAAATGACTCAGGAACTGATATGCTTTGGAAAAAGCTGATTGAAATTTTCAGTGGTTGCAATAATCGGAGTCGCTGGATGCTTGGTGCACGTGCGAATGTCTGCGTCGGTGGCGGCGTGACGGGTACAACGCGAGGTTGTTTGTTCATCAACAGACTTGATGACAGCTTAGATCGAGCCGTGATCCTTGTGCGGCCCAAATTTTATGACTGCATTTAGATTTACAGCAAGTCTAAGGTTTTATGCTGGGAGGCTGCAGGTGGGACCGATGTCCGGGCCGGATATCCGGCGAGTGCCGCCGGGCCGCGATGAGGATCCGAAGCCGCATACAAAACGGCGATGCGCTGGACAGCGGATCCTCATCTCTCCCTCCTCAACTTTCCCACAAGCGATGAGCTTCAAGAACAACATTACACTGCCAAGCGGCGCACCTGTTCCGCAGATTGGACTTGGGACGTGGCTGTCGAAGCCGAAAGAGGTGGAGAATGCGGTACGTCCGAGATGCGATTTGAGATTAGATGACGCGCGCGCTGACCCAATGACGGTGGTGGTGCAGGTGGAGATCGCAGTGCGCAACGGGTACCGTCACCTGGACCTGGCATACATCTACGGCAACCAGGATGAGGTCGGCGCCGCTTTGAAGAAGGTGATCCCGAGCGTCGTAAAACGCGAGGAACTGTTCATCACGGGCAAGTTGTGGAACAACGCGCACCGACCGGAACTGGTCGAAAAACAACTCGACGAGTCGCTCGCGCAGATCGGTACCAACTATCTGGACCTGTACCTCATCCACTGGCCTATCGCATTCCGTCCTGGCTCCGAGGTGTTCCCGACCGACGCCAACGGTAAAGTCGACATCGACCGCGAGGTCACGCTGCTGCAGACCTGGAAAGCCATGCTCGAGCTGCCCAAGACCGGCAAGGTCCGCGCTGTCGGCGTATCCAACTTTACCGTCGAACAGATCAAGGCGCTTACGGCCGCCACCGGCGTCAAGCCCGCCTGCAACCAAGTCGAGGCGCACCCGTACCTCCCCCAGGACGAGCTGCTCGCATACGCTAAGCAGGAAGGTATTCTCGTTACCGCCTACTCTCCCCTCGGCAACAACAGTCAGTCCTCCTCATCTCAATCCCCTTCTGAGTGATATAGCAACTGACTTGGTCGTCGCTGGCAGTGGTCGGCAAGCCGCGGCTCACGGACCACGCGACCGTTAAGCAGATCGCGGAAAAGACCGGTGCGGACGTCGCACAAGTGCTCATCGCATGGGCCGCGCAAAAGGGCTTCAGCGTGATCCCAAAGTCGGTCCAGGAGGGCCGCATCAAGAGCAACTTCCAGCAAATCACCCTTTCCTCCGAGGACTTTGACGCCATTTCGGCCATCGGCCGCGGCAACCACACCCGCTTCAATATTCCTTGCGCCTACGACCCGTTCTGGCCAGTTAACCTCTTCAATGAGCCCGATGAGGCTAAAGAGCCCCATAAGCCGCTCTTGGGCGTTTGAGCCTGCATTTTGCGCGCGTACGCCCCGCTGTATGACTTATCGCTCACATTTGTATGCTCGACATGAAATGAAAACCAGGTGTCAGGTTGTGCTATATGCGGAGTGGGTGCGTTGGACACGGGACTCCGTTGGATATGGTGGAGGGGGAGAGAGAGATGTGGACGGAGGTTCCGAATATCAAAGCCGAGCGAGTCATCCGTATGGCTTGGCGCTTGTGCGTCCCTTGACCAAATACCTTCATCAGCTCTAAAGAGAGAGAGAGGCGTCTAGAACTCAACTTTCTCCAGTTCAAATTTGAACATCAAGCGATGGAAAGGTTTCCTGTCGAACTTGTGATATACATCTTCCAGATGGCGGCGTATCTATTCCGCTCGGCCGACCGTGGCACTGTCGTGCAGCTTGCGCTCACCGCATCCTTCATGTATGACGCTGTGGCCCATCGTGTACGAGCGCCTTGTTGTATCAGCTGGAAAAGTGGCACTCTTCACGGCGCTTCTGCGCTTCTGGAGGACGAGCCACACAACCAGCACTGCCTTATATTTCGGACCGGAATATCCTAGGTCATGGGGGCATATTCCCCCTTAGAGAATGGCCTGGAATATCTCAGAAAAATACTTGGAACAGTAGGACCAGTATTACCGCAATGTTCCCACCAAGGGAACATGCTCGGTACACTTCCGCTATGGACTCGACATGTACCATGCCGGAAACATGGTGGGTTCACAAGCCCTTGTATATCTGGCATGTTCATAGAACTATAGGCTGAATCTATGTACATGCCAGATATACAAGGGCTTGTGAACCCACCATGTTTCCGGCATGGTACATGTCGAGTCCATAGCGGAAGTGTACCGAGCATGTTCCCTTGGTGGGAACATTGCGGTAATACTGGTCCTACTGTTCCAAGTATTTTTCTGAGATATTCCAGGCCATTCTCTAAGGGGGAATATGCCCCCATGACCTAGGATATTCCGGTCCGAAATATAAGGCAGTGCTGGTTGTGCCAGCTGCAGCAAATGTGCTTAAACATGTTCGCTTTTTGTGCACGGGATCCCACCATGTCCATATTCCGCCCTGGGCTATGACCATGCTTCTCAAGGTACACACACTCCATGGTTCGGCTTCCATGTGGAAAGACCTTGCTCTCGCCCAGGGGGCTGAGCGTGGCGCCACGGCCGCGAGCGACGTGCGCTTTTGGGAGATCAACATGCCGGACGCCCTCTCAAATGTGTACAAACTCAACCTCTGCCAGCTGACGCGTGTGCACATCTTTATCTCACAATGGCCTTGTTCCGAATGGATGCGCCGTACGCTCCAGCAGCTTCCGAATATCACTCATCTCGGCTTCAGTTATTTCAACCCTAGAGAAAGCACGGAGGCCAAAGAAAGCGAAGCACTGGATGTATTGGCGATTATTTTACAAACAGCGGCGCAGTCGAAGCTGCCCTGCCTACACGTTCTAGCGCTCAGGCTCACCGGTTGGGCTGTCACTCATCTAGATGCATGCATCAGCATCGCGCGATCCGTAGACAATGACTGGGCAATACGGCGTACGCGTATCTGGGTTGACTACAGGAAGGTTCTTAGTTGGAACGTCGAAGAGAGATTGATGGTTGATGACGCGCGATGCCAGCGTTCCATCTGGACCGAGGCCAAGCCGTTGAATTGTTATGTTGTTGTACCTAGTACCACCTCAGATTGAAATCAAAATCGCATTTAGCACAGTGTGAGACTGTGAACATCAGATTTAGGTTGGAAGCCTTAGTCGGGTAGCACCACATCCCTCCAGCATGTATCTACTGACTCGGGTTAACAGGTACATGCAGCGCCAAATGAACCGGTCTGAGAAAATAAAAGATATGCTGCTCGACAATCCTTTCCTCCACGATATCAACTCCAGCGCTGCAGAGAGCGGCAATGCAGCGCTTCGCAAAATCCGCCGGCCACTCAGCCATATGTCTTAGCAGCATGTGATTGTGTATGCAATGTCCTTTCTTTCAGTGTGAAACCGTGAGCGTGGAATTCACGCCTTACGGTGAATAAATCGAGTTAGAGGTCAATCATGCTCCACTACATCTATGGCGCCGGTGGTATAGGCACCTAATGTTTCATTGCACTGCAAGTTCTTCATTGCTCTACTTATCCTTCCTCTTCATTGATACTGATACATATTTAGAATCCTTGCTCTGCACCCAGCATACGCGGATCATTTAGTTGGTAATCGGACGCCATAGAACTTCAATCGACAGACCTTTCAGCTTGCAAACCTGTCTGAATGCCGTGTAAAAGTCCGCTCCGTGTGGTTCAAACAGCGGCCAGTTGGCATGTGTGGAGCTTTCCATTACTGCCACCGCCGCCCTCAGCATTCCAAGTATGATGTGTGTGCGACATTGACGCTTATGTACATTGCAAGTCTACATTGCGTCATCTCGGCCCCCTGATCTCTCCACCGCCCGACCTCTGCAAAGCGGCAACCCAATGGGGCTATTGTTCGAGCGTTGCACTCACTCGAGCTACTATCGCTGCGCTGGATGCGCTGCGCGGTATTAATGTTTAGGGCAAACCAAAACTCCATTGTGAGATTGAGCGTGAGTGCATCATCTTTTCGAGAAGATGAAGTTTCTTTGCCACAGGTCGGCGGCCTCAGGAACGTTCGAGTCCTGTCATTCGTTTCCCTGTAGAGACCATATGGATTCCATTACATACACCAGAGCGGCCTAAGCCGTTGATCATAGGCGAACAATCGCTATATACTGCTATTTTCTGGAGACTTAGTCGTAACAATAGGCGATTCATCGCTAAGAGTCCAACACCATTGCCCCATATTTGGAACGTCTCGCTGGTGGCATCGGGCTACATGCTTACACGTCCCTCGCGCGACTGCTGCTGGATGTTATCACAAAATGTTTTGGGGTCAGATTGAACAAAAACTCTTGTCAGGTAGAAATTTTGAGTGGTTATGGATAGGCTTTCTCAGTCAAAGCTGGCGTCAAGCCACGGAGCCAATCGGCGGCAACATCGCACGTTGACCTCTCATGTCGTCAAGCGACCGGACCCAAGCGTTGTATAGCCAGATACGCGCCTTTCTCGAACAAAAAATACCTGTCGGCACACCGTTAGTACATATTATCCGCCAAAAAGTGACTATCGCTGACAGGTGGCTGTATGCCCGCCACATAGGATTGACGTACTCGTCGCGTTCTCGTCGCGCGCCTTGCAGTCAGCCCATGCCGCCTTCGGTGATCACTTGGAGCGATGTAACTCGGTCCTGCGATCCATTGTGAACGTTCTACCAGCTGAGTTGGTGGTCCGCGTTTGCTTGTTGCTCTCGCTGGCGGATCGCATCACCATGTGTTCCATTTCGCGCACGTGGCGGTCGTTCCTCCTGACAGCTCCAACCATCTGGTCTGAGTGTGACATCGGGACATTTGCTGATCTAAGGTGGATAGCAAAATATCATCAGAACACGCCACTACGGTTGCGCACCTATATTCCGCTTCACGAACCCGGACCCATACACCATCAGGTCGTCAACGGTCCTAGTCCAGTAGCAATTCCAATTGGTCCCATGTACCCCAAGAGGCATTGGATTACATATGACCTTCGCTCGGAGCTCTCCCCATACTTACAACGCTGGAGTATACTACCAAACCACACGTCTCTTCAACAAGTGTTTCGAATGCTTCAGTTTGCTCCTGGGTGGCCAGCCCTTGAAGAGCTCGACATACGTGTCCAAACACATGGGGGCGGTCAAATCGTCTTGCCGACCAATATGGCACAGAGCTTTCCCGTGCTGCGCACTCTATATCTGCCACCATGCACTATTTCATCAGATATGATGCAGATGCGCTCGCTGGAGAAACTGACAGCTACCCTCCAACTTGCGTCACCCGGCGTAATACCTGAGCATATGGTGATCCAACTCCTGCAGAAACTGCCATCCCTGAGACACCTCGAGCTGATAGGTGTTACAAACGCCGCGATTCCGACGCTTTCTGCGTGCAAGCCACCGGCAGCATTACGAATTTTGAAACTTTCTGGGTTTCCTTCGAGCTATTTCGCCCCGAGCCGGCTGGAACGCATTGAATATACGCCTCTTCTGCGATCGGAAGGCTGGCGTTCGCTCAAACTCGAGAAAATCTCATTGGTCGCAGCATTATTTTCTGGAACTACTGTCAATGAGTTCAAAATGCTCGTTTCGTCAACCACCGCATGCGATATTACATTCTGCGTTGTGGCACATGCAGTAGAATTGGCGGTGGCATCAGAACGGGATCCCGCTGTATCTTATGGGATCACTGATTACAGACTTCCTGGTATCAGCAATCCCGCAGAACGGGATACTCTCAGTATCTCGGTACCCATGTATGCGCCAACCCCAGCTATGTTGCAAGCACAGATCCAACAGCAGCAGCAGCAGCCTGGTTCGACGCGGCTACTTTGGCAAGCAATGTTTCTGTCAAATACCGCACCTTTTCATCGTCTTTTTCGCGAAATAGGGCTTATTTCTCCGGCAGTAATATCCCGCATCGCTCAGATTGAGCTCAGCGGTCTTGCTCTCAATGCGTTGTTGAGCAGTCAGCTCACACTACCTGTGGTAAAAGCCCTACGATTGGTAATCACATGCGAGCGTGACGGTTACGAATGCTTTAGAAACAACAGAGACCCTGACACGACTGTTGACGTACAGTCTGCGGTCATGTCTTTGCCTCACCTGCGCACTTTGCACGTGGAGTGTGCTCAATATCTGTTCGCGGTGCCGAACCCTCCATCGACTACCCCACAACCGATCCAGCCGCTCTCATATAACAACATGATACTATTACAGGCTCAACAGCTACGAATGCAAGCGCAGGCGCGGCTAATGCTGGAAAGTGGTTACCCAAGCTCAGCACACTCGATACCAGGTGCGGAAGCCCCGTCAACGATATCATACATCTGATTGAACCCCCACAGCCGCTCCCGTGTTATCATTGGAACAGCTGGAAGAGCGCTCACGTCGCCGAGCCCATGTGCTGGAGCGATGGTTTGTTCATTTACTGCCCGGTCTCGTACGGGGCTATGATCGAGCATTGGACACCATTACTGTTCGGCTACCGAGCTGGAAGGGATTTGAGTCGGCTGCAGAAGAGTTCGACACGCTGTTCGCGGGTTTGGCGCTCAACAGGGCAGTCGTGCGGGAGCCTGATGGTGTGTTGTACGAGGACCCACATAGCGTGCTGCCGGGGGCAGTGGTTCTCCCACACTGAGGTATTGCATGCATTTGAGCAAGGCACTCGTCATGTCTGTTTGTGAACAATATATATCGTTCATTCTCCACCAGTCCCAGTGATATCACTCGAGCTTATGGCTGCCATCGACACGCAAGCGGAGACTCTGCTGCTAATTTTGACTTTGGTAAGTATACTATAAGATATAGTTCACGCTTGGTGCTGTTCTGAGTGGGGTTTAGAGCTTCGCTCGGTCTATCACTTTCAATATGAGAAGGGGACACTGAGCGTACCCGCGGTTCCCTGCTGATCCCACGACGCAAGTTTCTGAACCAGCCGATCTCCTTTGATCGATGTCATAACACTCACAATCGACCTTCAAGGCGCGCTACTCAATGTGAGACGAGCGGAAGTCTTCGGCGATAGCAGATGCAGAAAGAGAGTGCGAGTTGTATACTCCGGTTCATCGTTGCCGCGCTGGCGTTGTATCTTTGCATCCTGCGTTGACCGAAATGCCAGAATAGAAATACAGCGCGTCGAGAGATCCTGAATGCAAGTATTGGTGGTCCACAACGAGGCGACTCAAAGTGACCAGCACGCTGCAGCAGCGAGGATAGAAGCGAACGTGAAGGATGCCAAGGGGTGCGACGTCGGTGCGGCATCCTTGGCATTGTCCGCGACGGTGTCCGTGTGCGAGTTCCCTGTACCAAATCGAGTTAGCATACTCCGCGCCAAATATGAAAAGCGGAAAGAAGCGCACCGTTACAAATGGAGCGCATAGCCGTGAAGATGGTTGACTGCTGGTCCGCGCACGTCGCCTTGACGCACGCGACGGCGGCATCATGGACTTCCCCGGCCACCGTCTACGCTGTACATGCGTGCGGCAGCAGCACTCTCTTCAGGATTTATAAGTTTTTTTGGTTTGGAATCAACCTCAGGCACGATCCAGTCGAGCTGTGAGCGCGGAACGCGGAACGCGACGTCAGCCTGTGGCTTAGGGTAACGATGATCCTGAAGAGACATATCACGCACCCCGTTGCTCACGCACCGCGATGCGCCGCCTTCTCTGGCACTGAGAACAGTTTGTAAGCAAATTTTCCCTGCTGTGGCAAATAAAAGCAGTTTTGAGCTGGCGCCAACGCGACCGCGCACCCCCTGGGGCCACCTCGCAAGGGATTTTGCCAGAAGACCAATGGGGTCCAAGAGTAACCGTATGGGGTGGAAAGCGAGATGCAACATTTAGCTATGCAGCCACACATCACCACATCTTCACCGCGTTTCCTTTTAGCTTAAACTTTAGATTGTGGCTTTCCGTGTTATCGAGTACAGGTATTTTGATCATTCTGTGCGCTACAGATTTTGCGTCTCCACATCATCATCTACTTAGTGGTGTCTTTCCTTCCTTTGTGCTGCCCGGAAAGAGCGATAGAGCAAGGAGTAATCATCTGTCAAAGCTGCAGGCCGCCCGGTGACCCAATAGGAACAAATCACGGGTTGGGCACGCTACGTATACGTTGGTCATCGAGTGATGATTTAATTGTAGTGCTACGACTAATAAATAGGATACCAAGCGACTGGGTGTTTCTCAAGCGTATGCATGCCTGTGAACTCATCAACGAGGCAAGTTACTAATAAGGGAATGACTTGGGAGATCGAACACTTATCGACGTGCCACGGCCACCAGTCAGCGCATATCTTCTGGGACTTGTACCTCATGTCGTCAAATTACAGTATAGATGTTGTTGTGCATGAGGAGCAAATCGGATATTCGACTGTAGAACGAATTGCCGTTCTGACCGTCAACTTCTAAACCATTATCTTAACAGCTTTGCAAAACAAGCTTACTAAGAAGCAGTCCTAGTACCATTCTATCGCCATCAGTGGTAGCGCTTGAGGCGCAAAAACATATGCGCTGAGTGGCTTAGCCTCAGTCCAGATGGAACGCTCGTTTCGCGCGTCATCAAACAACGACTCTTCTTCGGCGCGATAAGTACCGTCTCCCCTCATGTCGACCCACACGCGCATTTTTTGCGTGACCCAGTCATTGTCCACTTCGCGCGCGGCGTGGATGTGTGCACGCAGACATGCTGCGGTCAGCCCAACGAACCTGAGCGCGAAGACCTGAATACATGGCTGCTGACAGGCCACCAGCGTCCGCACCATCCGCTCGAATTCCTCGATGCGAACCTTTTCCGCAAATTGCCTGAACGAACTGGAACCGATGTGGCTGAAGCCAAGGTGCGTAAGACTCGGAAGCAGCTGGAGCATGCGACCCAACCATGCGGAACCTGGACCGTTCTCGTCGGGCATTAGGTAGACGGATCGATATGGGAGGAAGCAATGGATCCGGGTGAGCATGCGCAAATTCGGCAGGTGTGCATGGGACGTCATCGTAAGTCCAAGCTGCCAGATGTGTATGGTGCGCACGACTGGGAGCCGTCGCTCTACCTGTGCGCGAGAAATCCTGTACCAGACTTCAGTTGGACAGTGGACAGTGTCGACCTTGACAAGTAATGCCGCCGCCCAAGATGGAATATCGAAACATCTGGGTCCCGTGCACATGAAGCGGGCATGCTTCAATACATTTCCTACAGTCGCTTGGCCCTCCATCATCAGCTTGAGAAAGCCGTCAATTTCGCTTTTGGATGCGATGATCAGACGCTCGTACAGGATTGGCGCCACGGCGTTGTAGACGAAGGAAGATGTCAGCGTCACCGTAAGACAGCGCGCGATCGGTAGAGCGGAATAGATATTGCAGCAACTTGAAGATATGTGTCACGAGCTCTATTGGTAGTTTTTCCATCACGGGGATACTTGAAATGAAAAGTGCCCTGAGCTTTGAAGTTGTTCTCTGGAGATGATGCGGTTGTTCCGGACAACAGGCGTACAAGCGCCGCGTCGTCACCCTGCCAGCACACCTTCCTGTGAAAAACCATAACAGCTTGACAGCTTGAAGCCATTTGACACCCATGGACTCAGTAAGTATTGTCAGGCATCACTTTGGGCTCTTCTCATTGCGCCGTCCTTCGCTAAATTGATCACTCTTCGCTTACACTAGTTATGCTGGCAGGTTCAGGCAAAACTGACGATGAGTTTCATTTCCTATGAGACGACGCCTCCCTGCAAGAAGAGTTGGGCAAGATAACACCCAAGTCGTTTTAAGTAGATGGATCAGACTAGTGAGTGCCGATACGTATCAGATCTACAGTAGTTCTGCAGACTAATGAAACTTGACACAGCTTCTAAATGTAACTAAACGGCACCTCATTGAGCCGCAGGTTCAAACTGGAGAGATGGGACAGCCGCGTACTGGCCCATTGCGGCATTGATATCTCCAGCTCAGGACTCATTGTCACGCGCTTCAAAATGCTCGGTCGCTGCCAGTTTGTCTCCGCATGGTCGCCATCTCTTCAGTCACTTGGTTTCTACTCTCTATAAAATCGAGTAGTGACTGAAAAGGGATTATGCTTCCCGCAACTCCGAAATGGATGCTCTCAAGCGCCGGGAAAATTGGCGGATGCACTGTGGCCAGCTGATTGAAGAAGCCTGCTGTGACTGTGTAGTGGATGGATCGCCAGCTGCAGAGTGACTCTATCGGTTCCGGGGCGGCGAATGAGATAGTCACAATTGAACGCAGCTTTTGAAGCCGATCGGCTGCTTGCTCGTGCACATCACCGTACAAAACGAGATGGACCACGTTGGCGAAACCTGTATCGCCAAGCCCACGCAAAGTGTGCGCTCTGATGGCCAGTTCGTGGAGGTTTGGCGCATGGATTTGCGGGATAAACAACGCGTCGTCCAAGATCAGGGTGGCTAGGTTCAAGCAGTGGATGGGCTCTGAGAAGCCGTGCACCATATCATCAACGATGCATAGCTCGACCAGCTGGCTGGCGTAGGAACGGCACAGAGATTCAGTTGTCGCTTGTTCCGCTGTGAGACATATTAACGACCGTAAACTGGGAAGTTGCGGTAGCGAGTACTGCAAGTCGATGCTGTTACAGTTCAGGTACAGTCTCGCCATGACCGGCGCGTTGGGGAGGCAGATATGTGCAAAGTTGCAAGAGAGGACCAGCTGCTTCAGACGATGCATATCTGAGGCATCAGGTCCGGATCAAAGGGGTTCTTGAACCCATCAGAAATTGTTATCCATGCTGTTCTCCACTGAGCCATGAGTAGAGTGAGGCGATTCCAAAGCTGAGCAGTGTCCGGTCTCCATCCATCACATTCAAACAAACGTCGATCGTCACGTTCTTGCCAGTGAAACCAGGATGTCGAGCCTCCTCAAGTGCTGTGTGTGCAATTTTAACTCAGGTGGAAACCCAAAGTAAGACCAGATGGTAGGGGTGGCCTGCGCCAGAGATCGCCACCGTGGCAGACCGCTGCCAGTGTGAACGGCGCGATGGCGCGCTCGGGGCTGTATTCTGCCGTTGGCCACGGCAACGTGGCAGGCCCGATTATCGTTTCAAAGACAATCAGAAGGACATCGTCTGGCGCGGTCGACAAGGTCGACATGTCGAGCTGATGTGGTGGTGGAACAAAGCAAAGAGCTGCTCAAATTTGGTATTCCGCCGCACTCAGGCGAAGCGCCCACAAAGGGGATGACCAAGCGCGGCACTTGTACGTTCCTAGTCCAGACGTCGTCATCATCTTCACAGTGAGGCTCCCGAAGCTCAACTCTCTATCATCCGATATTTTAATCGAAGCGGATCTTGATGATCAATTTGCCCGTCGAACGTGTTGTATCTTACAAGTAACTGCCGAAGTCGTCTCACTCAGGATTACCAGTTGGGCTGCCACATGTCTATATGCATATGTGCGCAATTATGTGCCTCTGGGTCGACAACAGGTATATTACAAATCGGCTTCCTGAATCTGCGTAAATGACTGACGAAGCTCGAGAAAAGCGTTTTATCTGAACCAAGGCCAAGCCATTGAGCCGGTGAATCAGTGCCTCAAACGCAGAATGTGCATGAAGGCGTGGTAATGTGTAGCGCAGTTTTAGAGAGTTGATAGCATTTGGGATACGTACGGCGAGCGAGGCCGTTGCGGTCAAAATGTCGAAACATACCCGCTTCTTGTATACAGGAGCCTCATGCCTCTTTCTCCCATACTCCACATAAGCACTTTAATCAATGTATAAGCTCAAAATATTCTAGTACAGTTCTACGAGACAAAGACCAGTACAAACCACACAGATGAAATCGGGGCGTCAATATTTAATACCGATTAAACCACGGATCAAGCCGTACCCGGAAGTCAGCAGATAGTATGCGCAGCCTTCAGAATGTGTGCCAACCGTATACGGGCCCATCGCGGCATCGTGATTTTCAGTTCAGGACTGAGGACTACGTTCTTCAGAACACTTGGACGGTCCCAGTTTACTTCGGCATGTTTGTCTTCCCCTGCCGCCAATGCGTTTCGACTCTCCACAAAGTTGAACAGCGATCGGAAGGGTGGTCCCTTTCCAAAATATCCCAGATGGATGCTCTCAAGCGCCGGCCAAATTGGGGGACGCCTCGTCGCTAGCTGATCGAAGAACCCTTCCGTTACACTGTATGTAGTAGGGTAGCCACCACCGTTCACATTGACTGCATCTGGAGTAGCGAGCGAGAGTCTAACAATTGACCGCAGGTTTTGCAGCATGTCGACCGCTCCATGACCCACATCACCAAAGAGAGTGAGGTGGGAAACGTTGGGAAACTCGGCTGTATCAAACCCTGACAGGTTACCCGTGCTGATTGATAGACTCTGCAGGTTCGGCGCATGAATGCACTCGAGATATCTCGAATCTTCGAGTATGAGAGTGGTAACGTTCGGGCAGTGGATGGGTCCAAAGGTCCTCCCTCGCATAGGAAAAAGAATGCAAAGCTCAGTCAACTGTAATGCGTACGAGCCACACAGGAGCTCAATTTCCGTATGCTTCTCTAAGAGGCATGCGAAATAACGTAGGCTGGGTAGCGGTGTAGGTGCCGCTGGTGCGGGTTGTGAGTCCGCAAAGTTGCATTGCAGGTGTAGTTTCTTCATAAATGGGGCGCTGGGGAGGCGTAGCTGTTGCAATGTGCCCGAAATGGTGAGCTGCTCCAGATAAAGCTCTTTTGTAGGTGAGGTGAGGTCCGCAGGAAACGGGTTCCTTGTCGAATCAAGGATCAAGTTGGCACTTCTCCACTGAAACACAAGCTGAGTGAGGGTATTGTAAATATTGGTGATGTACGGGCGAGTCATTGTCGCATCGCATCCAAATAAGACGTCGATCTTATGATGCTTGACCAACGAAACGAGGACTTTGAGTCTCGCCAAGTGGCTAGCGCGCAGTGCGAACTTCGCTGGAAATCCGAAATAAGCCCATATTGTGGGGGTTGTGCGTGCCAAAGCTCGCCAGCGCCTACTGACAGCTGCCAGAGCGAACGGGGCGACGGCGCGTTTGTGGTCGTATTCTGCCCTCGGCCACGATAACATGACCGGCCCTGACATAGCTTCGAATATAAGCAGAAGAAAATCATCCGGCACGGACGCCATTTGCAGTTTGAACGATACGGTGGTGGTGTAAAGAAAAGAAGGACGGCGACCGGTGGTCCGGCACCATCCACCCATCCGGCGACCAACTCACGCATGGGGGCAAGAAACACTCACTGTCTTCGTCTACTTCTGAGCTTAGAGTGGTCAGACGGCGCTCACGCGAGCTTGCTTTGTCTGCCATCAACGAATTCGCGGCCGAGACCATGTGATAAATTTTCTCGATTTTTGGTTTCAGCCTTCGCATCAAGTGACATGAATCTCTGAAGTGGCATTACCAGCTTCGCTCGATGCTAGCGAAGGGGTATGTACTGATCGCTGTCGATTATCTCCGCGGGCGCGTATAGCAGTGAACATTGTTCTGCCCGGCAGCGACGTGTGAGCTCACTGAAACATAGCAAAAACAAGCTGGATACTGACATCAAAGGCGCGCGAGGCTTGAGGGGCTCGATGTTGTACTCTGGGGTGGGCTGTTGTTTAAGCTTGCCAACCGCAAGATCGACCGGGGATTCCGAAAGGGTGGGTGTCAAACAAGTTCCGCGGCCCGGCCAAAGACCAGATCGCTTCTTTGCCTTTTACTCCTTCGCTCTCTCAGACCACCATTCCCCATGCAAGCGCGCACAGCGTCGTCATCACTGAGTAGTGTGCCATATACACATTACGAGTCGATGTCTTCAGACGACTCTGCGTCGCTAGCCACGCCATACCACGATGAGCACGACATGAACCCCCAGATATGAGACATCCCTCGGCGCAGTACCCCATCAAGCACCACGACGACATTCACTCTGTGCTCGAACAGTCTTATGTTCATTCCACCCCATGCATGCCCAAAAAGCCGCCATGAGCGGGATCAATAACTATCGCTACGGTCTAGGCGACTTCGTTTTCCATCGGACGCTCGGCACGGGCTCATTCGGTCGCGTGCATCTCGGTATGCTATTCAACGCTATCTCGCCACGTGTTCTGACCGTGCCGCAGTGAGAAGTAAGAATAATTTTCGGTTCTACGCCGTCAAGGTGCTCGCGAAGGAAAAGGTCGTCCGCATGAAGCAGGTCGAGCACACGCTCAACGAGCGCAATCTGCTCACCAACGTCCAGCACCCATTCATCGTCAACCTGTGGGGCACGTTCCAGGACCCCACCAATCTGTACATGGTCATGGACTTTGTCGCGGGCGGCGAGCTGTTTTCCTTATTACGCAAGTCAACGCGCTTCCCGGATCCCGTGGCCAAGTTTTACGCGGCCGAAGTGGCGCTGGCGCTGCACTACCTGCACTCGCAGGACATCATCTACCGCGACCTTAAGCCGGAAAACATCCTGCTCGGCGCCGATGGACACATCAAGATGACCGACTTTGGATTCTCCAAGGTGGTGCCGCACGTCACGAGCACGTTGTGCGGCACACCGGACTACCTCGCACCCGAGATCGTGGAGGGCAAGCTATACACAAGAGCGTGGACTGGTACGCGCTCGGCATCTTGATCTTTGAGATGCTCGCGGGCTTCCCGCCGTTCTTCACGACGGACCCACAGCCAAACCCGTTCAAGCTGTACGAACTCATCGTGGCGGGCAATGTCGTGTACCCGACGTACTTTGACGCGCGCGCGCACGACCTGATCAAGCGGTTCATCACGGCAGACGCAACGGAGCGGTATGGCAACCTCAAGTACGGGGCCAAGGACATCTTTGCGCACGCGTGGTTTGGCGAGGTGCCCTGGGAGAAGCTGTACAAGAAGGAGATACCTGCGCCTTACGTGCCCAAGATCGACGGCGACGGCGATGCGAGCCAGTTTGCGCGCTACAACGAGAACAACACGCTCGATTACGGCCGGCCCGCCGAAGACGCGTTCGGGTACCTGTTCCGCGACTTCGATTACTCGACCTGATTTGCGATCGCGATCTCGGCTGCCCTTCCCCCCCCCCCCCGCCCTTCCTAGAGCCCCCTCCTCGCTCTCGCGGTGTACGTTATTTCGTGTACTTTTTCCGCCTACCGTCGCATACGCATACGTTGCCCTCCAGGCTTCGTGCATTCATCACGTGTTTCCTTCTGGGTTTTCACGACCTCTTTTTGCCTCCTGCTCTGTCCCTCTGTCGTATCTCGTATCTGGACATTGGTTCCCCCGGTCCCCTCGCCCTGTTGTGTGTGCTTCTATGTGTCGCGACCCCCCTGTCGCGGCCTTGCGACTTACGAGTCGCCAAGAGTCACGCCTGCCCGTCTTTGTATGTACTATAGCCACTCACATTGCTCGCCATCAAAATTGCACGAGTCAAATGAATCACGTCTTGCCTGTCCAGTCGCATCGTCGTGACTTCATGGATGCAAATGGTCGGGGATCTTGCTTTGCACGAACTCCTTTTCGGCATATATAATTCTTCAAAGGCCTGGGGAGCTGCGTCTTAGCGTTGATTTCAATGCCAAAGGTAAATCCTGGGCAGAATCGCGGGTCCGGCGGAGCCACGACGGAGTTGGCGGGGCTTGCGCACTTCTCCTGGTCACGCTGACCATCGAGCATACGTGAACAGTGGCAGCGGCGCGTAACGCGTTGGCCTCTGCCCGAATTGATCCTCTTCCATTCAACGTTACGGCGCCCTCATTCTTGTCAGCTTGATGGACGGCCATATGATACCCGTCCCCCCCGCTGCTGAAGGTCTTGGGTAATCATGATAGTTTGCTGACCGTAACCACACCCACGCGGCATCGCATACAGTTGCGCTGATTGGCTCTCGGTTCTGCGTGCGCGGCGTTGCCTCGTGGTAACGACGCGGCTTCCGATTACGGAGGGGGGCTGCCCCGACGTCTTCGCGCGATATTACGAGCGTGATGTCGAGTCTAAACTTGTCCTTTCCAGCCAGTCCGGGCCACAGACTCGAGATCACGGATTCGACTGTTCATATTTTGCTAGCGGAGTGCGACCTCGCGAAATATTTGAGCTCTACTGGCTGTCGGGTACCTTCCAAGGCACCCTGCCGGAACTCGGGGCACTGCTTGTGACCCACAAAGACAGGTCATCAACCGCTATTGTAGGTGTGTAGCATTGCTGTTTGTGGTGTTTGTTGCACTGATGTTCGCAAACGGCGGTCGCTGAAGCAACATCCAGCTACATATATTTGACCGCAGCACCCTTCCTGCAGGAAACATGCACGCGTGGCCATATCTCGAACGGTCCAGATTAGGAGCATGGCGGCCGCGAACGCTTGTCGATCATTGATCCTCGCAATGCCATGGGCACAGCACGCGACGACAACGGCAGGGATCACGACCATCGCATTCGCGCGTACTGTTGCGGCAATGCTGCCTTGCCTTCCTTTGCCTCCTGCCGAGCGCGATTTTGGGGAGGGCGGAAACGGCGGGCTTGCCGGTAATCGCAGTGCGAAGAACTTTCGGCACACAGTTAAATGAGTCACATAAGAACCCTCTTGGCGTATCTATGCCGTTGGTCAATCCGGAGTACGCCCGGGTCTTGGCCGTGTGGCAATTAAAGCGTTCTTTTGATAAAAGCAGTGACAACCGGCCGCGGTGCAAGTACCTTTCTTCCTTCCGAATCCTTTGCCTCCCTCGCTCCTGCGGGTATCGTTGCCGCTGTGCACGTTATCTGCCGCCAGCACCGACTTTCAACCCTCTTCATACCTGCCTTCACCCCTTTCTTACCCGCGCTTGCGCAACCCGTTACCCCAGCGACTGGACTCGCAGAATATGCGCGCCACTCTTTCTCATCTCCCTGCGCGGCCGTTGCGCTCGCCGTTTCCGTCTCTGCAAGCGTTATACGTTCGCAGACCCGCGCTGGTGCGTGCCATCGCACCCGCGTCCGTCGGTAGCCGAACTAACCGGCCAACCCGCGCCATCCACAGTTCAGCCGGCGAAGTGGAAGATCGCAGATGTCTACAAGGTGTGCAAACTTCGAATGCTCGTCGTTATTACGCGCTGTTGCTTACTTTACTCACAGGGCGACTCGTTCTACGACGGTTTCGAATTCTTTACGTATCCCGACCCCACGGATGGCCTTGTCAAGTGCGTAAGGGGGGAAGCTGCGTCTCTTGCTGCCAGGGACGCTCAACGCCAGTCTTAATTTCGCAGCTATGTCTCCATGAAGGAAGCCATCAAGCTCAATCTCACGCATGCCGACGACAGCTCATTTGTGATTCGCGGTGACCAGAGCGCAAATTGAGGTCGGCGAGAAGCGCGACTCGGTCCGCATCTCGAGCAAAAGACGTACGGAGAGCACGTTCAAATGCGGATATCGAGCACATGCCTGAGGGTATGTGGTTCTCTTCTCGCGAGAGAGGCATCTACTCACCTCAGCTTTGCAGGTCTAG